>BLKR01008106.1:0-25774 GCA_011170035.1 Teleogryllus occipitalis
CCCCTCACCACCAGGTTACCTCCTTTCCGATGCGAAAAGAAAGTGAAGCAGTTTAAAAAAAAACAGGGTGTTCAATTTATCTTAATACAAGGTCTATTTTTAAAAAGATATTTCATTAAACAAAAATCTCTAGCGTTCATTTTTTCGGCAATGTTATAGAGATCAGTCGGGGCTAATATTATACAGTAGAAAATTGGGGTTAATGTATTACACTTTAAGAGTTGTTATTTATTTATGTCCAAAATTAACAAGAAAATGACAAATGATAGGAAATATATTCTATTATAATGACCATATAGCAAACACTCAGAATGTAACAATATTTGGGAGGAAAAAATCAAAACTAAAATGCCTAATTTTTCCAGTCAAAAACTTTACCGCCGTGATATAAATCTTTTGACGTTACTTCGTTATTTTTTATGACACGATATTTTTGAAAATAGGTTATCATTAAGAAAGAATTAATATTCTTTTCTGCGTTAAAATAATGCAATAATATTAATCGTGTCATGATATATAAAGCCTCAAATTGTGGGGCTAATATGATACAACTTAAGAGACTAATGTAATACGGGTGTCGGGGCTATTTGGACACACTAAAAATTAACACGCAGACAACCGGAAGGGATTTTTTTATGTTTAATATTACATCAAAGGCGCTAAAATTCCGATTTGATGCTGATAAACTCTCCAAGTGTTTATCTGAGAAAGAAAGAGCAGGTGACAATTTATATAGATTTCCTCGTTCTCCTCGCTACCCAGTACATGGTGATTCACTTATGATTATCAATTGACGGGAGCTTCTACTGTTTCAGTGCAGTTACTGATTTTTCACTGGAATCACACGGAATCAGGCCTACAATAGGAGCTAACACCATCCCTTCAACTCCAGATATCAACTGTTCTCATCCAGTACTTTTGAGATAAAACTGTTGGAAAAAAAAATTTAGAAAACAGTAGCACTCCAAAGAATAATGAAGCGGTTAGACCCAATAGCAGCAATCATTACTAGTGAAGAGTGGATCATTACTAGGAAAGAGTGAAGTGTTTAATTTACATTAATTTAATATCTCTTTTTAAAAAGAGATTTCATGAAACAAAAATCTCTAGCGTTAGTATTTGTTTTCGACAATGTTAATAGGTATTTGTTTGCAATTTTCGAAAATTCAGATCGTTCGCCCAAAATTGAACGTACGCCACCTTTAAACATCTTGTGCTTCGAGGAATAGATTTACAGAAAAATTGGAGCTCTTTTTGAGAAAATTATGTAAATATGATGGGGTTTGGTGTAAAGTACCTTCAAAATTAAAAGATTCGTTTCAAATTCGAAGATTCGTAATATTAGCCAGATCGTTCAAGGAATATCCATTTTGGTGAAAATCGTGTTTACTTAAGGCTCTAGAATTACTCACACGAAGACGGATTCACAAAGAGGGGTTTTGGAAAATCACATTTTCGGGTTCAAAAAACAAGCGTTTTGACAGCCTTGTGTATAGAAAATAAAAGAACAATACCAACAATCCACGTTTTTCGAACTAGCTACTTACAAAACGTGTTTTCTGTGAAAATTTCGACACTTCCTCCTACGGCATTACGTAACTCTTTACACGTGGAGGTAAAAATATTCCAGAGTTACTGGGATTTGAACTCGGATCCCTGTAGTCTGTAGGTCTGGCTCGACCGCACTGAGCTATCACCGGTATTTCCCAAAACGCTGTCCAAGCACACTTATTACGTTAAGAATAGTTACGTGATATTCATTGCACTTAGATTTTTATTAGAGAAATGTTCTACATGTGTCAAAGATATCAAATTCACAAAAATAATGCAACCGCATAAAACCCACGCAACTACATAGCTCATTTTACTAAGAAATATTTTCAACCAGAAGCCGTGGTCTTTAGAACCCTCTGTGAACGTCGTTCCCGGTCTTATCTTTCGGCGACTACGGCCAAGGTTGAATTACGTCACAGATGAAAGTTGCGATAACGCTAGAGCTCAACACGGGCGCGCGTGCAGACGTTCTGAAGCCAGAATCGCAATAGGGGCATTTTTGTACGTGATTCATAAAGACATTACCACACTAAAAGAAATAGTGGCGCCTCAAAACACATGTTTTATGTGATATTTATAATGAATACGAATGATTATAACTATACAATTAACCGCAAAATTGTTTCTACCCGCAAAAATTATTCGCCGTGGATGAGATTCGATCTTACGTGCCTAAGCTTCGCCAACAGCGCGCTTACGTGCTATACCACCGAAACTCTTATAACTTTTGTCTCTCACAAAGATGATTTTAAACTGTCATGTATCACAGATTTGACTAAAAAAGAACGTGCGGCGTTTAGATGCTTGTGTTAACTACAGACGGACAAACAGACGTTTTGTCGTAAATAGATTTTGTAGTAACAAGGACTTACAAAACATGGATTCTGTCTACAAACGTATTGAAGTAATTCACTATATACAAGAATAACATTTATCTACTTTTGTCGTGACCAGTGATCGGAATTTAGAGGTTTTTGTCGAAAAATCCCCGTCTCCCGGCGCATGATTACAATACCTTTTCTTCTTACTACATAGTTACCAGAAAGGAAGAAAAATGGTTTTTCATTGTTTCTATTCAACAAAAGTTTTCAATCAATTCCAAAGGTGAAATAATCAGTAAATATTAAAAAGAGATTTATTAACAATATGAAATGAAATACAATAAGAAAGGAATCTTCTGTTCTTTACTTTGTATTCTTAACAAATCTATAGGAAAATCATAATAAAGGCATTATTTCAACAACATTCGAAAATTGTTGTTGAGAATCTATGGGGAAACTGTTAATGCCGGGTCCTGGTAACGTAAAAAGGGTTAACTAATGTTGTGAAATGTAGAAAAAATCCTTTAACTCGTGTTGCCCGAAACCAATGTTTTGTGGGTCGTTGATACAGAAAAATCGAACGACGGCGAAAAACCTGTATGCACTTAGTGTGTCTGTTGATGTGTCTGTTCTTGTGTCTGTTCGTCTGTCTGTAATTTTCAAAAAAAATTATATGACCTTATTGAAAGAATTATTTATGGACAACAAATTTCATTTGAAAGAAAAATCTGTGTTCAATTTTAGAGTTGTAGGAAAACGCCGAAAAAATTCAAACTTTTCCAATTTTCGAAAATTCAGAGTTTACAGTGGACATAGGACGTATGTCGCCTTTATAGGTGTATTTTACTCTATTCTTAGAAGAAATTTAAAGAAAAAAATTGGGGTCGTTTTTGAGAAACTTTTGAAAATGACCGACGGCTTCATGTAATGTACCCTCAAATTTTAAAGAATGATTTTTAATATCTCAAAGTTTCAACTAGAATCACATCGACAAGGGATTCTTCAATTTGGAAAAGATCGTACGATCTGTTTAGGCGCTAGTAGTGTTCACAGATGGACGGAGAGACGGACAGACGCAGAGAGACTGACGTTTTGCTTTCAATTGATGTTTTGGCATCAAAGACCCACAAAACAGGATTTATGGTTACATCACGTGTTAGAGACTTTTTCTCTTAATTTAGTAACTGGATTAATCCACTCCTTTGTTTTCAGGGCCCGGCAATACATTTTTCTGCCGAAAATTCGCCGTTTTTTTTCGCGGAGCATTACATAACTTTCTCTATACTACGTATATTACTCCGTATGTATGTGGGTATACGAGAAAGTAAAAAGTTACGTAATTCTACGGAGGAAATCGGCTAATTTTCGACACAAAAACTGTAATTTCCGGGCCCTGGTGTAAAAAAAGTGGATAAATTCAGTTGATAAATATAGAATAAAATCCCTTTAACATGTGGTGTAGCCAAAAGCCAGGTTTGGTGGGTAGTAAATACAACAAAAAAAAAAGATTAATGGTAAAACGTGTTTCCTCTGTGAATATTGCTAGCGGCTAAACTGTTCAGGCAATTTTCTCTAAAGTTGATATTCCGCAAGCGGTCTGACTGATGTCGAGCCCTCCTGAATTTCAAATCAATATTTTATTTTTGGATGGTACTCTACAAGAAGCCCCTGAAACATTTTCAAAAATTAAAAAAAATGGCATGAACTTTTCTTGTTAACTTTTATTGCCGGATAGCGTAATGGACGCTATAAGACGATGGCGGAGATGATTTTCGTTCATATATTTAATTTTTCCAAAAATGCAACAAAACAATTTTTTTCCGGCGTTTTCCTACAACTTAAGTATTGAAGATAGTTTGTTTCCTTAATGAAATGTGTTCATCAAAAACAGATCTTCAAATATTCCTTTCAAATAAACAGTCCTTTAAAAAAGATCACGTACAATTGTTTAAAAATATAAGTACTTTAGATAATTTTACAATTTTTGAAATAGCAAATTTGAATTTCCCCCGCTTCGTTTGATGAGCTGTCATTCTGAATTTCTTTTGAATTCTGATGATTGTCAGGACGGACAAGACGCTATTACGACGCTGTATTTTTCATTTAATGTCAAAAACAGTTAAAAATTGTGAGTAATGTACTGTAGGTAGAAATGTATTCTGTGAACGTTTTCTTAAATTTTGGTATCCCCGTGGCCTAACTCATATACAAGACGAATTCTGAGTACAGAAAGAAACTAGCGTTTATTCTTCAAATCGCACGAGCGTTTGCTCTTTGAGTTGCATTGATTTAATTGAAATTACCTCAATGAGGTTTTCTCTCTTAATAATAGTATTTAAATAAAACATGAAAGAAAAACAGAAAATACCGGAATTTTGAAGGAACATTTATTACAAAAATTTGATGTTTTGTTGTTATAATATTCAACTATGGATATTTGAGATGTGTTTCCGAGAAGTTCATTGTTGGCGACATGAATGGGAAAGATATAACATACGGCGGCTTTGGCCGGTATTACACTATAAAAGTTATATGACATATCTTTGATAAAGAACTTTGTGGCATTCTTTGAACTTTGATGAGAAAACTTTGACAAAGAAATTTGATGAGCGTATTACATTTCGTCCAAATTTTATGTAGGTTTGCTCGCGATTTACAATCAATTACGCACAAATAGTTGTGCTTTGCTACTTTATGTTTTATTATAACTAATCTATGTTTAATGCTAATGTAGTAAAAGGTAAATAAGAAAACGTTTGAGGGTGAGGCTTTAGAACAACGCCATGGTGAGGTTATGGGTCGCACATTGTGAAGCATTAATTAAAGACCTTCGAAATGAAGAATTATTTGAGGATGGATGAGGAAACATTCAATTTTCTTTGTCGTTCTTCCTTCTTTCGAAATTCAGTCCTCTGATAGGGAAGTTTAAAAAAATTATCTTCCTGAACTGGGCATTTTCCAAACACCATATTTTCCACTTCCCGGGAAAATGTGTCCTACAAACGTTAATTCGTTTGGTTTTACTTTTGTAGTTCGGATGGACAGTATTATATAAACATTCTAATTACTCGCACTACGCAATTATGACTTTGGTTGAAGCAATACCCCTATATCGGACGCCATGTTACCAAATATGATAAAACTTGGAAGCCGGAGACTACATTTTATCCAAGAAATTTTCTAAAAGAAATCTTTTATAAAATATTGGCTATTACACTGTCATATTTCTTTTATGAAATATCTTTGACAAAGATCTTTTACAGTGTAATACCGGCCTTTATTTACGTAACGTTAATGTTAGAATATCTCTACGTTCAATAAAATGTAATCAAGTTTAAAGTCGAGAAGTATATATATACGCAGATATGCATTAGGTAATACGTATTTATAATAGTATTCATTCATTTACTTTCCAAATTATTTTACCTTTTTCAATAACTAAAGTAACAAATTAATATAGATTTTGAAATAGAGTTCGCAGCGAAAATGAAATGTTTTAGTGGGCTTACTGCTTTCCGGGGCATCTATAACTGTTTAATTTCTTAATTATTTATGAAGAGACTAATTATGATTTGTTTGATTGTACTTGTAGGTCATCATTTAAAAGAAAATATAATATTTAAGAATACTTTTAGAATATCTTGAGATCGGGCAAAAATAATTTTATGTATTCGAAACACGAATTAGTGGTCCATAAACAAGACTTATAAGAACATTTAATCACAGCAATGCTAACTGAAAAACAAAACAATTTTAACAGGAACTGATAAGCAAATATGTGTCCAATTTTGGCAGCGTCAATTGTTGCTGCCCACAGCATCCATTGTTGCGCTCATTGCCGACGCTTCTGAGGTTGATGCTCTCTTCAGCTGCCTGTCCCAGTTGGGACTCTACAGCCAGGTGTAAGTGGTGTAGGATTTTTCTTCTCCTAGTTTTGCCTCCACTCCCCCGTACTGAGACGGGGATTGGTAAACTAGGAAAAATAACATAGGGGTTAATACATTTTATGTTGGACAGGCTATTTTATTAGGTCTTTAGGAAGACGGAAATGGAAGTGGAAAAAAGGATTAAATGTTTTTATTGATGTTTACTTTCTCGCACTTACTGTCGTAAGAAGAAAAGGTATTGTAATCGTGCACCAGAATACGGCGAATTTTCGGCAGAAAATCCGTCCCATCCTGGTAACGAAAAAGTGAATAAATTTATTTGCTAAATTTAGGGGGGAATCATTTAACGCGTTGTGTAGCCAGAATTCATGTTTTGTGGATCGTTGTTACCGAAAAATTGAATGACGGCAAAACGTTTGTCTATCAGTCTTCCGTCTGCGAACAACGCTAGGGGTTAAATTGTTCAACCGATTTTGTCCATAATTGATAATACCCAATCGATCTTGTTGATATAACGCTCCCATTAATTCGAAACCGATATATTAATTTTGGGAGGTACTTTACATAAAGCCCCAGAGATATTTTCAAAATTTTCTCAAAAGCGGCGTCATCGGTTTTGAATAATTTTTTTTCCATAATCTCAAGAACGTTTAAGAGAATGGTGTAGATCTCATGTTGGCGTCTGTCTGTCCGTCTGTAGTTAATACAAGCGTCTAAACGCCGCACGTTCTTTTTTAGTCAAATCTGTGATACATGACAGTTTAAAATCATCTTTGTGAGAGACAAAAGTTATAAGAGTTTCTGTGGTATAGCAGGTAAGCGCACTGTTGGAGAAGCTTAGGCACGTAAGATCGAATCTCATCCACGGCGAATAATTTTTGCGGGTAGAAACAATTTTGCGGTTAATTGTATAGTTATAATCATTCGTATCCATTATAAATATCACATAAAGCATGTGTTTTGAGGCGCCATTACTTATTTTAGTGTGTTAATGTCTTTAAGAATCACGTATAAATATGCCCCTATTGCGATTCTGGCTTCAGAACGTCTTCATGCGCGCCCGTGTTGAGCTCTAGCGTTATCGCAACTTTCATCTGTGACGTAATTCAACCTTGGCCATAGTCGCCGAAAGATAAGACCGGGAACGACTTCCACAGAGGGTTCTAAAGACCACGGCTTCTGGTTGAAAATATTTCTAAGTAAAATGAGCTATGTAGTTGCGTGGGTTGTAATCGTTTGAATTCTTATTGCGAATTTGATACCTTTGACACATGTAGAACATTCCTCTAATAAAAAATCTAAGTGCAATGAATATCACGTAACTATTCTTTTCGTAATAACTGTGCTTGGACAGCGTGTTGAGAAATATCTGTGATAGCTCAGTGCGGTCGAGCCAGACCTACGGACCACAGGGATCCGAGTTCAAATCCCAGTAACGCTGGAATGTTTTTACCTCCACGTGTAAAGAGAGTTACGTAATGCTGTAGGAGGAAGTGTCGAAATTTTCACAGAAAACACGTTTTGTAAGTAGCTAGTTCGAAAAAAGTGGATTGTTGGTATTGTTCTTTTATTTTCTATACACAAGGCTGTCAAAACGCTTGTTTTTTGAACCCGAAAAAGTGATTTTCCAAAAAACCTCTTTGTGAATCCGTCTTCGTGTGAGTAATTCTAGAGCCTAAAGTAAACACGATTTTCACCAAAATGGATATTCCTTGAACGATCTGGCTAATATTACGAATCTTCGAATTTGAAACGAATCTTTTAATTTTGAAGGTACTTTACACCAAACCCCATCATATTTACATAATTTCCTCAAAAAGAGCTCCAATTTTTCTGTAAATCTATTCCTCGAAGCACAAGATGTTTAAAAGTGGCGTACGTTCAATTTTGGGCGAACGATCTGAATTTTCGAAAATTGCAAACAAATACCTATTAACATTGTCGAAAACAAACATTAACGCTAGAGATTTTTGTTTCATGAAATCTCTTTTTAAAAAGAGATATTAAATTAATGTAAATTAAACACTCCACTCTTTCCTAGTAATGATCCACTCTTCACTAGTAATGATTACTGCTATTGGGTCTACCCGCTTCCTTATTCTTTGGAGGGCTACTGGTTTTTTAATTTTTTTCCAACAGTATTATCTCAAAAGTACTGGATGAGAACAGTTGATATCTGGAGTTGAAGGGATGGTGTTAGCTCCTATTGTAGGCCTGGTTCCTTGTGATTCCAGTGAAAAATCAGTAACTGCACTGAAACAGCAGAAGCTTCCGCCAATTGATAATCATAAGTGAATCACCATGTACTAGGTAGGGAGGAGAACGAGGAAATCTATATGAATTGTCGCCTGGTCTTTCTTTCTCAGATAAACACTTGGATAGTTTATCAACATCAAATCGGAATTTTAGCGCCTTTGATGTAATATTAAACATAAAAAAATCCCTTCCAGTTGTCTGCGTGTTATCAAAGTGTATCAAAATAGCCCCGACACCCGTATTACATTAGCCTCTTAAGTTGTATCATATTAGCCCACAAATTTGAGGCTGTATATATCATGACACGATTAATATTATTGCATTATTTTAACGCAGAAAAGAATATTAATTCTTTCTTAATGATAACCTATTTTCAAAAATATCGTGTCATAAAAAATAACCAAGTAACATCAAAAGATTTATATCACGGTGGTAAAGTTTTTGACTGGAAAATTAGGCATTTTAGTTTTGATTTTTTTCCTCCCAAATATTGTTACATTCTGAGTGTTCGCTATATGGTCATTATAATAGAATATATTTCCTATCATTTGTCATTTTCTTGTTGTTTTTGGACATAAATAAATAACAACTCTGAAAGTGTAATACATTAACCACAATTTTCTACTGTATAATATTAGCCCCGACTGATCATTATAACATTGTCGAAAAACAATATGAACGCTAGAGATTTTTGTTTAATGAAATCTCTTTTTAAAAATAGATCTTGTATTAAGATAAATTGAACACCCTGTTTTTTGTTTTTTTTAACTGCAAATGCTTCACTTTCTTTTCGCATCGGAAAGGAGGTGGTCTTGTCGTGTACCTGGTGGTGAGGGGGAACCGTGTCAGGTGAGTTAACTTTAAAGACCCGAGTTCGAATCCCGACGGGTAGAAAATATTTTCTGCTGCAGTACGTCTTTTTTTTGTTTCTTTTTGCAGGTTCACATAGTCCGTATTGAATATTGCATAGCAATTACGAATAATACGTGAAAATATATATGCTGTTGAGGCAACACTTGTTTTGAACATAAAACACTTTCTAAATAGTATGTATAGTAAGATAAACTTTATTTAGGTGAGTAAACTTAGACTATTCACTTTGATTCTCTAAATTAAAACTTGACGTAACTGAGAACAGTGTCGTCATCAGAGTTATTATGATACATATATCCTATATTTTTAAAATCTTAGGCCCCGAAACGCGCCTCAAATTAATTATTAATATAATAGCAATAGCTATTTATATATAATATAATTTCATAATTATTTCCAAAGAACCGGAACGCCGTTCCGTCACGTACCAACAGAAATCAAGCCTTTTATATACAGGATATTCGGGGAAGAAATGTCGAATCTTCGAAAAATAGCTGTTAAGACAATTTTAAGCTTATTTTGCCTAATAAACTACACGGATATTCCAAATGGCTAAGCCGCAATAAACATTCAAAAGTTGGTTCGGATATATGTTTTCTAGGCAACTATTTGCGTTGTAGAAGCATATAAACACTTCATTAATATCTAAATTGTTTATGATTAACAAAATAAATGAATACATTTGATCAGAAGGAAAAATTAACCTAGAAATAAAAAAGCACCCAATTTTCACCGTTCGACTGCTTTTTTATTTCTCGGTTAATTTTTTTCTGAACTTATATATTAATTTATATTGTTAATAATAAACATGTTACATGTTTCTGGTCTGTTTACATGATTCTAGAATGCAAAGTTTTGCGTAGAAATCATATTTTGAAACCAACATTTGCGCGTTTATTGCAGCTCAGTCATTCAAAATATCTATGTAGTTTATTAGACAAAGTATGATTAAAATTGTTTAAACAGCTTTTTTCAAACTTTCGACGTTTCGTTCCCCGATTCTCTGTATATCCATGCTTCTTTAAAACCAAAAACAATAATTTGCGTACTGAAAACTAATTAATTAAACCCATGGCAGTATAATTGTTAACATAAGTACTGTCACACATCTTTCGCAGGATAAGGAGTAAAATTTAAAGAAAATTATAGTTCACATGAATTTTGACAAATTGCGTCTTACTTTCTATGATATTCAAATGGTAACATTATATTACAATATTCAATTGGTTAACAATTTCGGCTAAAGAGTCTTGTTTGATAATTCTCCAATTTCGTATTGTAATGAATGTCTTGTAATTACTCATGTCATGAAATAACTATTTGACAACTATTATATTTTGGTGTATGTGTCTGGCAGGTTTGTGTGTTATTCTGAGAGCTTTGGATCAGCGCGAATCGTTACACTGCACGTTATTCTTACGAAGGCAGATCTCAAAAGTATTTAATAATATAATCCTTGCTGATGGATCAACGTTTTATTGATGATTTTAATTTTGAAAATTTTCATTAGTTTGGATGTTTAAATATAGGTATCACATGTAATTACATGTCTGTTAAACACGATAGCATTATATGAAGCAAGAAACATTGTTTTTCGTTTGATCATTCAACTTCATCAATCACTCAAAATTACTTTAATTTTCTCTGCTTATCAGTTTTTAATCTCAGATCTTCGATGAAGACATGAATCAAATAACATCGTAGATATTTGAGTTTTTTAAAATAATAACGTGAATAAATGCTTATATTTATTGAATTGGTTTTATAATAACCTGTAAAAACACGGGTTTTCTGTTGGTTTTGGGGATGTTGAAAACATTCAAATAGTAAAGGCAATGTTAAGCTGGTGACCTTTAACATTGTTTATTTGATATTTTTCTTAGGGATAGTTTATAATGGTTAAATGTTTTCAAAGAGTGCACATTAGATACCTCGAATGACCCGTTTCCGTTTAATAAACCGCTACGTTCTCCCTGTACAGATGGTCGTGCAAAATTCAAGGTTTTGATAGATTCGTAGAATGGCGGCCAACAAACCACCTTCGAACTCTGACGATACTGAAATGTAGTCTGTGTTGGGAAGGTCATATCACTTGACCACCAAGTTCGTTCTATGTATTTTCACTGAGAAATGCTAGTGCATTGATATTTACTAAACTGTAAACAAACGCTAAATCTCTTTGAATTGTTATAACATCTGTTTTGCTTTCTTTTAGTAATATCAACTCGGTTTACCAAATACGTGAGTTTGTTATATTTTCACACTCTACAAGTATTTAATTTTACAAGTATTTATTTTCAAGCATTTAGGAATTCATGAAATTTCATTGAAACGTTCGCCAATCTAAAAACCTTTTAATGTATATTAAATATATTAATGTTGTTTAAAGGTATGTATTAACAATGCGTAGATTTAGCACATAAAGTTCTGATTGGAATATTATACAATGAAATCATCAAATTAACAGTTTTAGATAGGAATGATAAATTGAATTGAAAATATTAACTTAAAGTTTATATACGTTTATTTAGAAATTTCCATACTTGTGTAAATATTGTCATGTGTGATTCTACTCATGTGATCTTTCAAAACACAAAATTGAATATTTCTGTATTTGAAAACCTTAACACTACCTTCATTCAATCCAGTGCAGTTTATAGCAAACAGCTAAGCAATATGTTTCCCTATTTGTTAATGGTAATGGTTAAACAAGAGGAACAAATAATTTCTGACTCTCGGTGTTAACAGGGGACTTAAAAAAATTAATAATACAGTTATTCGGTTCCTCAACATCCCTTTGATAGAAAAACAGAAACAATTGTTTGGGCGTAATGCACCTTGAAAAATATTTTTTTTATAATCAATTTCTTTCCTATTTGATAAATATATCGACTTGCAAATTGTAGACTTAAAAGAGAATATAAAAACCAAATAAAAGTTATGCTCATACTCGCCGTAAAAATACGAATTTAGCATAATTAAATTGACCACAGAATTTGTTTACAAGCAAGTGCATTTTAAGCGTATGTGGCAGGCAAAAGCGCGGCATTGGAGAACTGTTTTTCAGTATGCCCATCCCACGCTATTCTGCTAGCGCGAATGAATTAAGCGCAAACAAATGGGGTCTACTAAGATGTTAATTTCTTATAAACAATTACATATATCTCGAGAACGAGATATAATAGCACCGAACTGATTCCGGAATTTTGCATCACATTTAAACACAATTTTGCAACAATTTATAATTTTATAAACAAATTCGAAATATGCGTTAGAACGGCCGGGAAGGCTCCGCAAATTGTGCCTGAAATGAATATCTCAAAATAGAAGTTTGTCAGGAGTTACAAATCGATTACTAAAAGTTAGAATAATTGTTGCTAAAATGATAAATATTTACTGGTCTATTGACAATCATTCTGGACGGAAAACCCCGCTTAGAAATATTTTTTTCGTCGTGGCGTACGCGCAGGCAAACTATCTCCTTCGGCAGGGAAATATGACGATATTTCCGTCTCGAACGTAAACGAACTAGCCCCTCCCCCTGAGACAGCGTTCTTTCTGCCCCTTGGGATGTTGCACCAATCACAGACAACTGTGGTTCTACCTGCTAGCGATTGGTCAACGCGTCCCTCCCCTGCCCTCCCCCAGGCCGAGGGGTGTCCAAGTTTGTCGGCGCGGTGTGGAAGATAGAATTTTGAACGACATTTTTTCTGAGGGAGAGGGTACATGAACGTGGAGCCCTAAAGAGAATAAAAGATGTGTTGGCATGGAAACAGGCTGGCCATGTGACTGCTCGCGGCCTCTCCCTCCCCATTTCCTCTCCTATGAATTCTCCTTCATTCAATAGGTGTAAACTTATCAACAGGACCGTTGATACGTATTAGTCTGTCAGGTTTCGTCTCACTTTTTCTTAATAATATCTCTTAATATATATTTCTTACATTATTTCTATATATTGTCTCTATATATTTCTTAATATATTGTCAGTTGACATAATTGCAATTACAGGATACTTATGCTCAATGAATTACTTCTAGTTTTATTACTGACATATAACTAGTAAGTTACACAAGTTAAATGATGAATTGGAGACTGCTGTTGCAGAAATCAAGGTAGAAAATGAAAATTAAGACAATATGAGCGGAAATTTCTAAAAATTCTAATATAAATCTTAAATTTTGCTTCATTTAATGGGACTGCCACGTCCGTTAATATGACAATTTGGGATATAATGTTTCCCATTTTACCTAAAACACAAGAGTTTCCAACTTTACAAACAATTTATTCTCAAATGGTTCGTTTAAATGTATCATAAAAGTAGTGTTACATAAACGACGCGCAATCAGGCATTTAAAAATTATCTCTCTAACAAAAATTAGGTTTTCCTGACCACAAATTCATCTTTCACTGAACCATTTCCATTTCAGTATTTGTATTTTCCATTTCAGAATTTGAAACTTAAATTTTTTCTTAGAATGTTCTGAATAAATATTTAATAATTTTGTGCTCGCAATACTTTTTCTCGCTAGCGAATATTGACCAACATGTTGCAATTCAATTATCTCAAGGAACTTCTGAGATGCATTTTGAGTGGCGAAAATAAAGATAATAACTGTTTCATTTCAGAGTTAATTTATACTTTTCCTCATACCTTGAAGTGTGTTATGTTGTTAGAAAATGCACCCCCAAAAAAGATGTTTTTTTCATTCTGAATGGCAAAAATAAAGATAATAACTGTTTCATTTATACTTATATTTTCATATATTTATCATATTCATCATTATTTATTATTATATCATATTTATCATTATTTTCATATATTATTTTTCATATATTTATCATATATTTACTCCTTAATTTATACTTTTCCCCATACCTTGAAGTGTGTTGTGTTAGAAAATTCACCCCCAAAAAAGGTTTTTTTCATTCTAGGCGCGAAGTCATTTCGTATCTTCATTACATGAATATGCAGGGTTCTTACACGTCTAGTTTTCCCAGCTCGTTTTCTTTCTGGCGAGCGGCGCTCGACAATATCTTACCGCCATCCTTGTTTTAACTCCCGTTCTTTTTCTGATTTACGATATCGTATACCATTTGCGTCTCGGGCTTGCCGTCGCTCGAGTTCCGTCTTCCGTTCCGTCGCTGTTTCACTTGGCCGCATTTCCTCCACTTCCGCTTGGCGGAGCCCGGTTTAGAGATAATGACCCACTGGCTGATACGGTTCCCTTGCTAGAGAACACTGTTGAAGTCGTTAAGGAATGTTGTATATATACTGCAATACAGTGCAACAGACTAATTATGTTCCCAGGAGAAAACGCATATAAACAGATGAGTGTATCTTAACTTTTCATGAACGTATTAGTAATATATTAGAAAAACTTACATTTCATAAAAATTAGAAACCACACCGTGAGCACTCATTTGAAAATAAATTAAAAGCCTTTCATTTTCTCTATATAGAGACAATACGCAAGGGAAAGATGACGGTTTTTTCTTATGTGTTTCATTTATAAAAATATGGTTTACACAAAGTACCGTCAATGGTGACGAGATTGTGCTACGCGGGGTGAGAAAGTGGCAGACTCCATTTCTTTAGATATTCGCCATTGACCGGTACACTATTATCTTCACTATTACTTGTATTAAGAACTATTTGTGCAATTTAGAAACAGCAAAGTTCTGTCAATAGGATGCGAACATCTCAAGAGATGGAGCCTGGCACATTCTCTCAACTCACTCTCGTCCCGTTTGATGGTTTCGTAAGTGCGCTATAACTGGGGAACGAATTCGCCCCAGCCCCGCATCAAATCCATTTAAGACGAAACCAGTTGTGCTAAAACAGCATATACTTTCTCTCGCGTACCTTCCCGCTAAATTTCGCTAGAAGTACTCAAATTTTTGAAAAATTATACATGACCTTATTTCAAAATATATCTTTAAGGAACAGATTTTATTAAGGGGAAAATCTCCATATTTAAAATTTTAGTTCTAGGAAGAACTCGACATTTTTTTCCAATTTTTTCAATTTTCGAAAAATCAGTGTTTTCAACGAACATGAGACTTACACCATTCTCTTACACGTCCTTTAAACTATCCTACAACAAATTTCATAAAAAAACGATGGAGCCTCTTTTTGAAAATTTTGAAAATTTCCTAGAGGCTTCATATAAAGTACCCTCTCCCTCAGAAAAAATGTCGTTCAAAATTCTATCTTTCACACCGCGCCGACAAACTTGGACACCCCTCGGCCTGGGGGAGGGCAGGGGGAGGGACGCGTTGACCAATCGCTAGCAGGTAGAACCACAGTTGTCTGTGATTGGTGCAACATCCCAAGGGGCAGAAAGAACGCTGTCTCAGGAGGAGGGGGCTAGTTCGTTTACGTACGAGACGGAAATATCGTCATATTTCCCTGCCGAAGGAGGTAGTTTGCCTGCGCGTACGCCACGACGAAAAAAATATTTCTAAGCGGGGTTTACCGTCCAGAATGATTGTCTATAGACCAGTAAATATTTATCATTTTAGCAACAATTATTCTAACTTTTAGTAATCGATTTGTAACTCCTGACAAAATGCTATTTTCAGATATTCATTTACGGCACAATTTGCGGAGCCTTCCCGGCCGTTCTAACGCATATTTCGAATTTGTTTATAAAATTATAAATTGTTGCAAAATTGTTAATTCGCTGTTTTTGGTTCTGGGACATCGGGAGACTCTCCCCACTTTAGATTTGCAAAATTTGGAAATTGTTTATGAATTTGCAATTGTTGCAAATTTTTTATTGTCTAATCTGAATGGCGTTTAAATGTGATGCAAAATTCCGGAATCCGTTCGGTGCTATTATATCTCGTTCTCGAGATATATGTAATTGTTTATAAGAAATTAACATCTTAGTAGACCCCATTTGTTTGCGCTTAATTCATTCGCGCTAGCAGAATAGCGTGGGATGGGCCTACTGAAAAAAACAGTTCTCCAATGCCGCGCTTTTGCCTGCCACATACGCTTAAAATGCACTTGCTTGTAAACAAATTCTGTGGCCAATTTAATTATGCTAAATTCGTATTTTTACGGCGAGTATGGGCATAACTTTTATTTGGTTTTTATATTCTCTTTTAAGTCCTACAATTTTCAAGTCGATATATTTATCAAATAGGAAAGAAATTGATTATAAAAAAATATTTTTCAAGGTGCATTACGCCCAAACAATTGTTTCTGTTTTTCTATCAAAGGGGTGTTGAGCAACCGAATAACTGTATTATTAATTTTTTTTAAGTCCCCTATTAACACCGAGAGTCAGAAACTATTTGTTCCTCTTGTTTAACCATTACCATTAAAAAATAGGGAAACATATTGCTTAGCTGTTTGCTATAAACTGCACTGGATTGGATGAAGGTAGTGTTAATGTTTTCAAATACAGAAATATTCAATTTTGTGTTTTGAAAGATCACATGAGTAGAATCACACATCACAATATTTACACAAGTATAGAAATTTCTAAATAAACGTATATAAACTTTAAGTTAATATTTTCAATTCAATTTATCATTCCTTTCTAAAACTATTAATTTGATGATTTCATTGTATAATATTCAAATCAGAGCTAAATCTACGCATTGTTAATACATATTTTTAAACAACATTAATATATTTAATATACATTTAAAAGGTTTTTAGATTGGCGAACGTTTCAATGAAATTTCATGAATTCCTAAATGCTTGAAAATAAATACATGTAAAATTAAATACTTGTAGCGTGTAAAAATATAACAAACTCACGTATTTCGTAAAACGAGTTGATATTACTAAAACAAAGCAAAACAGATGTTATAACAATTCAAAGAGATTTAGCGTTTGTTTACAGTTTAGTAAATATCAATGCACTAGCATTTCCCAGTGAAAATACATAGAACGAACTTGTTGGTCAAGTGATATGACCTTCCCAACACAGACTACATTTCAGTATCGTCAGAGTTCGAAGGTGGTTTGTTGGCCACCATTCTACGAATCTATCAAAACCTTGAATTTTGCACGACCATCTGTACAGGGAGAACGTAGCGGTTTATTAAACGGAAACGGGCCATTCGGGGTATCTAATGTGCACTCTTTGAAAACGTTTAACCATTATAAACTATCCCTAAGAAAAATATCAAATAAACAATGTTAAAGGTCACCAGCTTAACATTGCCTTTACTATTGGAATGTTTTCAACATCCCCAACACCAACAGAAAACCCATGTTTTTACAGGTTATTATAAAACCAATTCAATAAATATAAGCATTTATTCACGTTATTATTTTTAAAACACTCAAATATCTACGATGTTATTTGATTCATGTCTTCATCGAAGATCTGAGATTAAAAACTGATAAGCAGAGAAAATTAAAGTAATTTTGAGTGATTGATGAAGTTGAATGATCAAACGAAAAACAATGTTTCTTGCTTCATATAATGCTATCGTGTTTAACAGACATGTAATTACATGCGATACCTATATTTAAACATCCAAACTAATGAAAATTTTCAAAATTAAAATCATCAATAAAACGTTGATTCATCAGCAAGGATTATATTATTAAATACTTTTCTGAGATTCATGTGCTCCTGTGTGAATAACGTAGTAAACGTGATTCGTATGATCCAGTTGCTCAGAATAATGCAAAACCTGCTAGACACATACACTAAACATAATAGTTGTCAAATAGTTATTTACGACATGAGTATCATAAAATATCTTATTACAATACGAAATTGGAGAATTATCAAACAAGACTCTTTAGCCGAAATTGTTAACCAATTGAATATTGTAATATAATGTTACCATTTGAATATCATAGAAAGTAAGACGCAATTTGTCAAAATTCATGTGAACTATAATTTTCTTTAAATTTTACTCCTTATCCTGCGAAAGATGTGTGACAGTACTTATGTTAACAATTATACTGCCATGGGTTTAATTAATTAGTTTTCAGTACGCAAATTATCGTTTTTGGTTTTAAAGAAGCATGGATATACAGAGTATCGGGGAACGAAACGTCGAAAGTTTGAAAAAAGCTGTTTAAACAATTTTAATCATACTTTGTCTAATAAACTACATAGATATTTTGAATGGCTGAGCTGCAATAAACACGCAAATTTTGGTTTGAAAATATGATTTCTACGCAAAACTATGCATTCTAGAATCATGTAAACAGACCAGAAACATGTAACATGTTTATTATTAACAATATAAATTAATATATTAGTTCAGAAAAAAATTAACCGAGAAATAAAAAAGCAGTCGAACTGTGAAAATTGGGTGCTTTTTTATTTCTAGGTAAATTTTTCTTTCTGATCAAATGTATTCATTTATTTTGTTAATCATAAACAATTTAGATATTAATGAAGTGTTTATATGCTGCTACAACGCAAATAGTTGCCTAGAAAACATATATCCAAACCAACTTTTGAATGTTTATTGCGGCTTAGCCATTTGGAATATCCGTGTAGTTTATTAGACAAAATAAGCTTAAAATTGTCTTAACAGCTATTTTTCAAAGATTCGACATTTCTTCCCCGAATATCCTGTATATAAAAGGCTTGATTTCTGTTGGTACGCGAGGGAACGGCGTTCCGGTTCTTTGGAAATAATTATGAAATTGTATTATATATAAGTAGCTATTGCTATTATATTAATAATTAATTTGAGGCGCGTTTCGGGGCCTAAGAATTTAAAAATAAAGGATATATGTATCATAACAACTCTTATGATGACACTGTTCTCAGTTACGTCAAGTTTTAATTTAGAGAATCAAAGTGAATGGTCTAAGTTTACTCACCTAAATAAAGTTTATCTTACTATACATACTATTTAGAAAGTGTTTTATGTTCAAAACAAGTGTTGCCTCAACAGCATATATTTTCACGTTTTATTCGTAATTGCTATGCAATGTTCAATACGGACTATGTGAACCTGCAAAAAAGAAACAACAAAAAAGACCTACTGCAGCAGAAAATATTTTCTACTCGTCGGGATTCGAACTCGGGTCTTTAAAGTTAACTCACCTGACACGGTTCCCCCTCACCACCAGGTACACGACAAGACTACCTCCTTTCCGATGCGAAAAGAAAGTGAAGCATTTGCAGTTTTAAAAAAAACTGGGTGTTCAATTTATCTTAATACAAGATCTATTTTTAAAAAGAGATTTCATTAAACAAAAATCTCTAGCGTTCAGATTGTTTTTCGACAATGTTATAAAGATCAGCCGGGGCTAATATTATACAGTAGAAAATTGGGGTTAATGTATTACACTTTCAGAGTTGTTATTTATTTATGTCCAAAATTAACAAGAAAATGACAAATGATAGGAAATATATTCTATTATAATGACCATATAGCAAACACTCAGAATGTAACAATATTTGTGAGGAAAAAAATCAAAACTGAAATGCCTAATTTTTCCAGTCAAAAACTTTACCACCGTGATATAAATCTTTTGATGTTACTTCGTTATTTTTATGACACGATATTTTTGAAAATAGGTTATCATTAAGAAAGAATTAATATTCTTTTCTGCGTTAAAATAATGCAATAATATTAATCGTGTCATGATATATACAGTCTCAAATTTGTGGGGTATTCTTTTCGTAATATGTGTGCTTGGACAGCGTGTTGAGAAATATCTGTGATAGGAAAGAGTGGAGTGTTTAATTTACATTAATTTAATATCTCTTTTGAAAAAGAGATTTCATGAAACAAAAATCTCTAGCGTTAATATTTCTTTTCGACAATGTTAATAGGTATTTGTTCGCAATTTTCGAAAATTCAGATCGTTCGCCCAAAATTGAACGTACGCCACTTTTAAACATCTTGTGCTTCGAGGAATAGGTTTACAGAAAAATTGGAGCTCTTTTTGAGGAAATTATATAAATATGATGGGGTTTGGTGTAAAGTACCTTCAAAATTAAAAGATTCGTTTCAAATTCGAAGATTCGTAATATTAGGCAGATCGTTCAAGGAATATCCGTTTTGGTGAAAATCGTGTTTACTTTAGGCTCTAGAATTACTCACACGAAGACGGATTCACAAAGAGGTTTTTTGGAAAATCACTTTTTCGGGTTCAAACAACAAGCGTTTTGACAGCCTTGTGTATAGAAAATCAAAGAACAATACCAACAATCCACTTTTTTCGAACTAGCTACTTACAAAACGTGTTTTCTGTGAAAATTTCGACACTTCCTCCTACAGCATTACGTAACTCTCTTTACACGTGCAGGTAAAAATATTCCAGCGTTACTGGGATTTGAACTCGGATCCCTGTGGTCCGTAGGTCTGGCTCGACCGCACTGTGCTATCACAGATATTTCTTAACACGCTATCCAAGCACACTTATTACAAAAAGAATAGTTACGTGATATTCATTGCACTTAGATTTTTTATTAGAGGAATGTTCTACATGTGTCAAAGGTATCAAATTCGCAATAAGAATTCAAACGATTACAACCCACGCAACTACATAGCTCATTTTACTTAGAAATATTTTCAACCAGAAGCCGTGGTCTTTAGAACCCTCTGTGGAAGTCGTTGCCGGTCTTATCTTTCGGCGACTATGGCCAAGGTTGAATTACGTCACAGACGAAAGTTGCGATAACGCTAGAGCTCAACACGGGCGGGCATGCAGACGTGCTGAAGCCAGAATCGCAATAGGGGCATATTTATACGTGATTCTTAAAGACATTAACACACTAAAATAACTGGCGCCTCAAAACACATGCTTTATGTGATATTTATAATGGATACGAATGATTATAACTATACAACTAACCGCAAAATTGTTTCTACCCGCAAAAATTATTCGCCGTGGATGAGATTCGATCTTACGTGCCTAAGCTTCTCCAACAGTGCGCTTACCTGCTATACCACAGAAACTCTTATAACTTTTGCCTCTCACAAAGATGATTTTAAACTGTCATGTATCACAGATTTGACTAAAAAAGAACGTGCGGCGTTTAGATGCTTGTGTTAACTACAGACGGACAAACAGACGTTTTGTCGTAAATAGATTTTTTAGTAACAAGGACCCACAAAACATGGATTGTGTCTACAAACGTATTGACGTAATGCACTATATACAAGAATAAAATTTATCTACTTTTGTCGAGACCAGTGATCGGAATTTAGAGGTTTTTGTCGAAAAATCCCCGTCTCCCGGCGCATGATTACAATACTTTTTCTTCTTACCACATAATTACCAGAAAGGAAGAAAAAATTGTTTTTCATTGTTTCTATTCAACGAAAATTTTCAATCAATTCCAAAGGTGAAATAATCAGTAAATATTAAAAAGAGATTTATTAACAATATGAAATGAATTACAATAAGAAAGGAATCGTCTGTTCTTTACTTGGTATTCTTAACAAATCTATAGGAAAATCATAATAAAGGCATTATTTCAACAACATTCGAATATTATTGTTGAGAATCTGTGAGGAAACTGTTAATGCCGGGTCCTGGTAACGTAAAAAGGGTTAACTAATGTTGTGAAATGTATAAAAAATCCTTTAACTCGTGTTGCCCGAAACCAATGTTTTGTGGGTCGTTGATACAGAAAAATCGAACGACGACGAAAAGCCTGTATGTTCGTATGTCTGTTGATGTGTCTGTTCGTCTGTCTGTCTGTAATTTTCAAAAAAAAATATATGACCTTATTGAAAGAATTATTTATGGACAACAAATTTCATTTGAAAAAAAAATCTGTGTTCAATTTTAGAGTTGTAGGAAAATGCCGAAAAAATTCAAACTTTTCCAATTTTCGAAAATTCAGAGTTTACAGTGGACATAGGACGTATGTCGCCTTTATAAGTGTATTTTACTCTATTCTTAGAAGAAATTTAAACAGACTGACGTTTTGCTTTCAATTGGTGTTTCGGCATCAAAGACCCACAAAACAGGAATTATGGTTACATCACGTGTTAGAGATTTTTCTCTTAATTTAGTAACTGGATTTATCCACTCCTTTGTTTTCAGGGCCCGGCAATACATTTTTTCTGCCGAAAATTCGCCGTTTTTTTCGCGGAGCATTACATAACTTTCTCTATACTACGTATATTATTCCGTATGTATGTGCGTATACGAGAAAGTAAAAAGTTACGTAATTCTACGGAGGAAATCGGCTAATTTTTGACACAAAAAACTGTATTTTCCGGGCC
The DNA here is from genome assembly GCA_011170035.1 of Teleogryllus occipitalis. Taxonomy (NCBI): domain Eukaryota; kingdom Metazoa; phylum Arthropoda; class Insecta; order Orthoptera; family Gryllidae; genus Teleogryllus; species Teleogryllus occipitalis. The sequence continues at coordinate 22,574 of BLKR01008106.1, forward strand.
CTGGTGTCAAAAAAAGTGGATAAATTCAGTTGATAAATATAGAATAAAATCCCTTTAGCATGTGGTGTAGCCAGAAGCCAGGTTTGGTGGGTAGTAAATACAAAAAAAAAACAAAAAACGATTAATTGTAAAACGTATTTTCTTCTGTGAACAATGCTAGCGGCTAAACTGTTCAGGCAATTTTCTCCAAAGTTGATATTCCGTCGATATTGATGTCGAGCCCTCCTGAATTTCAAATCAATATTTTATTTTTGGATGGTACTCTACAAGAAGCCCCTGAAACATTTTCAAAAATTAAAAAATAGCATGAACTTTTCTGGTTAAAATTTATTGCCGGATAGCGTAATGGACGCTATAAGACGATGGCGGAGATGATTTTCGTTCATATACTGAATTTTTCCAAAAATGCAAGAAAACAATTTTTTTCGCCGTTTTCCTACAACTTGAGTATTGAAGATAGTTTGTTTCCTTAATGAAATGTGTTCATCAAAAACAGATCTTCAAATATTCATTTCAAATAATCAGTCCTTTAATAAAGATCACGTACAATTGTTTAAAAATATAAGTACTTTAGATAATTTTACAATTTTTGAAATAGCAAATTTGAATTTCCCCCGCTTCGTTTGACGAGCTGTCATTCTGAATTTCTTTTGAATTCTGGTGATTGTCGGGACGGACAAGGCGCTATTACGACGCTGTATTTTTCATTTAATGTCAAAAACAGTTAAAAATTGTGTGTAATGTACTGTAGGGAGAAATGTATTCTGTGAACGTTTTCTTAAATTTTGGTATCCTCGTGCCCTAACTCATATACAAGACGAATTCTGAGTACAGAAAGAAACTAGCGTTTATTCTTGAAATCGCACGAGCGTTTGCTCTTCCAGTTGCATTGATTTAATTGAAATTATCTCAATGAGGTTTTCTCTCTTAATAATAGTATTTAAATATAACATGAAAGAAAAACAGAAAATACCGGAATTTCGAAGGAACATTTATTTCAAAAATTTGATATTTTGTTGTTATAATATTCAACTATGGATATTTGAGATGTGTTTCCGAGAAGTTCATTGTTGGCGACATGAATGGGAAAGATATAACATACGGCGGCTTTGGCCGGTATTATACTGTAAAAGTTTTATGACATATCTTTGATAAAGAACTTTGTGGCAGTCTTTGAACTTTGATGAGAAAATTTGACAAAGAAATTTGATGAGCGTATTACATTTCGTCTTAATTTTATGTAGGTTTGCTCGCCATTTACAATCAATTACGCACAAATAGTTGTGTTTTGCTACTTTATGTTTTATTATAACTAATCTATGTTTAATGCTAATGTAGCAAAAGGTAAATAAGAAAACCTTTGAGGGTGAGGGTTTAGAACAACGCCATGGTGAGGTTATGGGTCGCACATTGCGAAGCATTGATTAAAGACCTTCGAAATGAAGAAATGTTTGAGTATGGATGAGGAAACATTCAATTTTCTTTGTCGTTCTTCCTTCTTTCGAAATTCAGTCCTCTGGTAGGGAAGTTTAAAAAAATTATCTTCCTGAACTGGGCATTTTCCAAACACCATATTTTCGACTTCCCGGGAAAATGTGTCCAACAAACGTTAATTCGTTTGGTTTTACTTTTGTAGTTCGGATGGACAGTATTATATAAACATTCTAATTACTCGCACTCAGCAATTATGACTTTGGTTGAAGCAATACCCCTATATCGGACGCCATGTTACCAAATATGATAAAACTTGGAAGCCGGAGACTACATTTTATTCAAGAAATTTTATAAAAGAAATCTTTTATAAAATATTGGCTTATACACTGTCATATTTCTTTAATAAAATATCTTTGACAAAGATCTTTTACAGTGTAATACCGACCGTTATTTACTTAACGTTAATGTTAGAATATCTCTACGTTCAATAAAATGTTGTAATCAAGTTTAAAGTCGAGAAGTATATATATACGCAGATATGCATTAGGTAATACGTATTTATAATAGTATTCATTCATTTACTTTCCAAATTATTTGACCTTTTTCAATAACTAAAGTAGTAAATTAAAATAGATTTTGAAATAGAGTTCGCAGCGAAAATGAAATGTTTTAGCGGGCTTACTGCTTTCCGGGGCATCTATAACTGTTTAATTTCTTAATTATTTATGAAGAGACTAATTATGATTTGTTTGGTTGTACTTGCAGGTCATCATTGAAAAGAAAATATAATATTTAAGAATGATTTTAGAATATCTTGAAATCGGGCAAAAATAATTTTATGTATTCGAAACACGAATTAGTGGTTCATAAACAAGACTTATAAGAACATTTAATCACAGCAATTATAACTGAAAAACAAAACAATTTTAACAGGAATTGATAAGCAAATATGTGTCCAATTTTGGCAGCGTCAATTGTTGCTGCCCACAGCATCCATTGTTGCGCTCATTGCCGACGCTCCTGAGGTTGATGCTCTCTTCAGCTGCCTGTCCCAGTTGGGACTCTACAGCCAGGTGTTAGTGGTGTGGGATTTTTCTTCTCCTAGTTTTGCCTCCACTCCCCTGTACTGAGACGGGGATTGGTAAACTAGGAAAAATAACATAAGGGTTAATTCATTTTATGTTGGACAGGCTATTTTATTAGGCCTTTAGGAAGACGGAAATGGGGGTGGAAAAAAGGATTAAATGTTTTTATTGATTTTTACTTTCTCGCACTTACTGTCGTAAGAAGAAAAGGTATTGTAATCGTGCACCAGAATACGGCGAATTTTCGGCAGAAAAACCGTCCCATCCTGGTAACGAAAAAGTGAATAAATTTATTTGCTAAATTAAGGGGGAAATCCTTTAACGCGTTGTGTAGCCAGAATTCATATTTTGTGGATCGTTGTTACCGAAAAATTGAATGACGGCAAAACGTTTGTCTGTCAGTCATCCGTCTGCGAACAACGCTAGGGGTTAAATTGTTCAACCGATCTTGTCCAAAATTGATAATACCCAATCGATCTTGTTGATATCACGGTCCCATTAATTCGAAACCGATATTTTAATTTTAGGAGGTACTTTACATAAAGCCCCAGAGATATTTTAAGAATTTTCTCAAAAGCGGCGTCATCGGTTTTGATTAATATTTTCTCCATAATCTCAAGAACGTTTAAGAGAATGGTGTAGATCTCATGTTGGCGTCTGTCTGTCCGTCTGTAGTTAACAC
>BLKR01008107.1:0-25764 GCA_011170035.1 Teleogryllus occipitalis
ATGTTGGGGTCTGTCTGTCCGTCTGTAGTTAACACAAGCATCTAAACGCCGCACGTTCTTTTTTAGTCAAATCTGTGATACATGACAGTTTAAAATCATCTTTGTGAGAGACAAAAGTTATAAGAGTTTCTGTGGTATAGCAGGTAAGCGCACTGTTGGAGAAGCTTAGGCAAGTAAGATCGAATCTCATCCACGGCGAATAATTTTTGCGGGTAGAAACAATTTTGCGGTTAATTGTATAGTTATAATAATTCGTATTCATTATAAATATCACATAAAGCATGTGTTTTGAGGCGCCACTACTTATTTTAGTGTGTTAATGTCTTTAAGAATCACGTATAAATGTGCCCCTATTGCGATTCTGGCTTCAGAACGTCTGCAAGCGCCCGTGTTGAGCTCTAGCGTTATCGCAACTTTCATCTGTGACGTAATTCAACCTTGGCCACAGTCGCCGAAAGATAAGACCGGCAACGACTTCCACAGAGGGTTCTAAAAACCACGGCTTCTGGTTGAAAATATTTCTAAGTAAAATGAGCTATGTAGTTGCGTGGGTTGTAATCGTTTAAATTCTTGTTGCGAATTTGATACCTTTTAAACATGTAGAACATTCCTCTAATAAAAAATCTAAGTGCAATAAATATCACGTAACTATTCTTTTCGTAATAAGTGTGCTTGGACAGCGTGTTGAGAAATATCTGTGATAGCACAGTGCGGTCGAGCCAGGCCTACGGACTACAGGGATCCGAGTTCAAATCCCAGTAACGCTGGAATATTTTACCTCCACGTGTAAAGAGAGTTACGTAATGCTGTAGGAGGAAGTGTCGAAATTTTCACAGAAAACACGTTTTGTAAGTAGCTAGTTCGAAAAAAGTGGATTGTTGGTATTGTTCTTTTATTTTCTATACACAAGGCTGTCAAAACGCTCGTTTTTTGAACCCGAAAAAGTGATTTTCCAAAAAACCTCTTTGTGAATCCGTCTTCGTGTGAGTAATTCTAGAGCCTAAAATAAACACGATTTTCACCAAAATGGATATTCCTTGAACGATCTGGCTAATATTACGAATCTTCGAATTTGAAACGAATCTTTTAATTTTGAAGGTACTTTACACCAAGCCCCATCATATTTACATAATTTCCTCAAAAAGAGCTCCAATTTTTCTGTAAATCTATTCCTCGAAGCACAAGATGTTTAAAAGTGGCGTACGTTCAATTTTGGGCGAACGATCAGAATTTTCGAAAATTGCGAACAAATACCTATTAACATTGTCGAAAAGAAATATTAACGCTAGAGATTTTTGTTTCATGAAATCTCTTTTTAAAAAGAGATATTAAATTAATGTAAATTAAACACTCCACTCTTTCCTAGTAATGATCCACTCTTCACTAGTAATGATTGTTGCTATTGGGTCTAACCGCTTCCTTATTCTTTAGAGGGCTACTGTTTTTTAAAATTTTTTTCCAACAGTATTATCTCAAAAGTACTGGATGAGAACAGTTGATATCTGGAGTTGAAGGGATGGTGTTAGCTCCTATTGTAGGCCTGGTTCCTTGTGATTTCAGTGAAAAATCAGTAACTGCACTGAAACAGCAGAAGCTTCCGCCAATTGATAATCATAAGTGAATCACCATGTACTGGGTAGGGAGGAGAACGAGGAAATCTATATGAATTGTCGCCTGGTCTTTCTTTTTTAGATAAACACTTGGATAGTTTATCAACATCAAATCGGAATTTTAGCGCCTTTGATGTAATATTAAACATAAAAAAATCTCTTCCAGTTGTCTGCGTGTTAATTTTTAGTGTATCAAAATAGCCCCGACACCCGTATTACATTAGCCTCTTAAGTTGTATCATATTAGCCCCACAAATTTGAGGCTGTATATATCATGACACGATTAATATTATTGCATTATTTTAACGCAGAAAAGAATAGTAATTCTTTCTTAATGATAACCTATTTTCAAAAATATCGTGTCATAAAAAATAACGAAGTAACATCAAAAGATTTATATCACGGTGGTAAAGTTTTTGACTGGAAAAATTAGGCATTTTAGTTTTGATTTTTTTCCTTCCAAATATTGTTACATTCTGAGTGTTTGCTATATGGTCATTATAATAGAATATATTTCCTATCATTTGTCATTTTCTTGTTAATTTTGGACATAAATAAATAACAACTTTTTAAAGTGTAATACATTACCCCCAATTTTCTACTGTATAATATTAGCCCCGACTGATCTTTATAACATTGTCGAAAAACAATATGAACGCTAGAGATTTTTGTTTAATGAAATCTCTTTTTAAAAACAGATCTTGTATTAAGATAAATTGAACACCCTGTTTTGTTTTTTTTAAACTGCAAATGCTTCACTTTCTTTTCGCATCGGAAAGGAGGTAGTCTTGCCGTGTACCTGGTGGTGAGGGGGAACCGTGTCAGGTGAGTTAACTTTAAAGACCCGAGTTCGAATCCCGACGAGTAGAAAATATTTTCTGCTGCAGTAGGTCTTTTTTTTGTTTCTTTTTTGCAGGTTCACATAGTCTGTATTGAATATTGCATAGCAATTACGAATAATACGTGAAAATATATGCTGTTGAGGCAACACTTGTTTTGAACATAAAACACTTTGTAAATAGTATGTATAGTAAGATAAACTTTATTTAGGTGAGTAAACTTAGACCATTCACTTTGATTCTCTAAATTAAAACTTGACGTAACTGAGAACAGTCTCGTCATAAGAGTTATTATGATACATATATCCTTTATTTTTAAAATCTTAGGCCCCGAAACGCGCCTCAACTCAAATTAATTATTAATATAATAGCAATAGCTACTTATATATAATATAATTTCATAATTATTTCCAAGAACCGGAACGCCGTTCCGTCGCGTACCAACAGAAATCAAGCCTTTTATATACAGGATATTCGGGGAAGAAATGTCGAATCTTCGAAAAATAGCTGTTAAGACAATTTTAAGCTTATTTTGTCTAATAAACTACACGGATATTCCAAATGGCTAAGCCGCAATAAACATTCAAAAGTTGGTTTGGATATGTTTTGTAGGCAACTATTTGCGTTGTAGAAGCATATAAACACTTCATTAATATCTAAATTGTTTAAGATTAACAAAATAAATGAATACATTTGATCAGAAAGAAAAATTAACCTAGAAATAAAAAAGCACCCAATTTTCACAGTTCGACTGCTTTTTTATTTCTCGGTTAATTTTTTTCTGAACTAATATATTAATTTATATTGTTAATAATAAACATGTTACATGTTTCTGGGGTGTTTACATGATTCTAGAATGCAAAGTTTTGCGTAGAAATCATATTTTCAAACCAAAATTTGCGTGTTTATTGCAGCTCAGCCATTCAAAATATCTATGTAGTTTATTAGACAAAGTATGATTAAAATTGTTTAAACAGCGTTTTTCAAACTTTCGACGTTTCCTTCCCCGATACTCTGTATATCCATGCTTCTTTAAAACCAAAAACAATAATTTGTGTACTGAAAACTAATTAATTAAACCCATGGCAGTATAATTGTTAACATAAGTACTGTCACACATCTTTCGCAGGATAAGGAGTAAAATTTAAAGAAAAATTATAGTTTACATGAATTTTGACAAATTGCGTCTTACTTTCTATGATATTCAAATGGTAACATTATATTACAATATTCAATTGGTTAACAATTTCGTCTAAAGAGTCTTGTTTGATAATTCTCCAATTTCGTATTGTAAGAAGATATCTTATGATACTCATGTCGTAAATAACTATTTGACAACTATTATGTTTAGTGTATGTGTCTAGCAGGTTTTGTATTATTCTGAGAAACTGGATCATACGAATCACGTTTACTACGTTATTCACACAGGAGCACATGAATCTAAAAAATGTATTTAATAATATAATCCTTGCTGATGAATCTACGTTTTATTGATGATTTTAATTTTGAAAATTACTTTAATTTTCTCTGCTTATCAGTTTTTTAATCTCAGATCTTCGATGAAGACATGAATCAAATAACATCGTAGATATTTGAGTGTTTTAAAAATAATAACGTGAATAAATGCTTATATTTATTGAATTGGTTTTATAATAACCTGTAAAAACATGGGTTTTCTGTTGGTTTTGGGGATGTTGAAAACATTCAAATAGTAAAGGCAATGTTAAGCTGGTGACCTTTAACATTGTTTATTTGATATTTTTCTTAGGGATAGTTTATAATGGTTAAACGTTTTCAAAGAGTGCACATTAGATACCTCGAGTGGCCCGTTTCCGTTTAATAAACCGCTACGTTCTCGCTGTACAGATGGTCGTGCAAAATTCAAGGTTTTGATAGATTCGCAGAATGGCGGCCAACAAACCACCTTCGAACACTGACGATACTGAAATGTAGTCTGTGTTGGGAAGGTCATATCACTTGACCACCAAGTTCGTTCTATGTATTTTCACTGGGAAATGCTAGTGCATTGATATTTACTAAACTGTAAACAAACGCTAAATCTCTTTGAATTGTTATAACATCTGTTTTGCTTTCTTTTAGTAATATCTACTCGTTTTACCAAATACGTGAGTTTGTTATATTTTTACACGCTACAATTATTTAATTTTACAAGTATTTATTTTCAAGCATTTAGGAATTCATGAAATTTCATTGAAACGTTCGCCAATCTAAAAACCTTTTAAATGTATATTAAATATATTAATGTTGTTTAAAAATATGTATTAACAATGCGTAGATTTAGCACATAAAGCTCTGATTTGAGTATTATACAATGAAATCATCAAATTAACAGTTTTAGAAAGGAATGATAAATTGAATTGAAAATATTAACTTAAAGTTTATATACGTTTATTTAGAAATTTCTATACTTGTGTAAATATTGTGATGTGTGATTCTACTCATGTGATCTTTCAAAACATAAAAATTGAATATTTCTGTATTTGAAAACCTTAACACTACCTTCATCCAATCCAGTGCAGTTTATAGCAAACAGCTAAGCAATATGTTTCCCTATTTTTAATGGTAATGGTTAAACAAGAGGAACAAATAGTTTCTGACTCTCGGTGTTAACAGGGGACTTAAAAAATTAATAATACAGTTATTCGGTTGCTCAACACCCCTTTGATAGAAAAACAGAAACAATTGTTTGGGCGTAATGCACCTTGAAAAATATTTTTTTTATAATCAATTTCTTTCCTATTTGATAAATATATCGACTTGAAAATTGTAGGACTTAAAAGAGAATATAAAAACCAAATAAAAGTTATGCTCATACTCGCCGTAAAAATACGAATTTAGCATAATTAAATTGGCCACAGAATTTGTTTACAAGCAAGTGCATTTTAAGCGTATGTGGCAGGCAAAAGCGCGGCATTGGAGAACTGTTTTTTCAGTATGCCCATCCCACGCTATTCTGCTAGCGCGAATGAATTAAGCGCAAACAAATGGGGTCTACTAAGATGTTAATTTCTTATAAACAATTACATATATCTCGAGAACGAGATATAATAGCACCGAACGGATTCCGGAATTTTGCATCACATTTAAACGCCATTCAGATTAGACAATAAAACAATTTGCAACAATTGCAAATTTATAAACAATTTCCAAATTTTGCAAATCTAAAGTGGGGAGAGTCTCCCGATGTCCCAGAACCAAAAACAGCGAATTAACAATTTTGCAACAATTTATAATTTTATAAACAAATTCGAAATATGCGTTAGAACGGCCAGGAAGGCTCCGCAAATTGTGCCTGAAATGAATATCTCAAAATAGCAGTTTGTCAGGAGTTACAAATCGATTACTAAAAGTTATAATAAATTTTGCTAAAATGATAAATATTTACTGGTCTATAGACAATCATTCTGGACGGAAAACCCCGCTTAGAAATATTTTTTTCGTCGTGGCGTACGCGCAGGCAAACTACCTCCTTCGGCAGGGAAATATGACGATATTTCCGTCTCGTACGTAAACGAACTAGCCCCTCCCCCTGAGACAGCGTTCTTTCTGTCCCTTGGGATGTTGCACCAATCACAGACAACTGTGGTTCTACCTGCTAGCGATTGGTCAACGCGTCCCTCCCCCTGCCCTCCCCCAGGCCGAGGGGTGTCCAAGTTTGTCGGCGCGGTGTGGAAGATAGAATTTTGAACGACATTTTTTCTGAGGGAGAGGGTACATTTTTTTAAATTAGTAGTTCAGCGTAATTTTGCAAATTTGAATTTCTCGCACTCTTTTCCTAGATTCAGGAGTTATCACGATGCAATACATCACTGGGAACGGGTCGACACGACAGTGCCGAATTTCCCATGATAACTTCAAGCAACATTTGTGAGGATGGCGGTGACCATGTTTTTGGATGTATCGACCGAAATTTTCAAGTGTTGAATTTGGGTTGATTTGTTACCTTTAAATGAATTAAAATTTTCGCCTTTTGCGCTACAGTTCTTAATGACTAATGACTTTTTCAGAGTTATGGCTGAGATGTGATAGGGTCAGAAATTGCAGCATTATAATTTGTTGTAACCGTTACTGATGCGAGGAAGTACGTGATATTGTAGCATCGCTAGTTTTTCCTGAGTAATAATAATCAAACCAACGGTAACGCATCGGACTTAAACAAGAACGTTATAAATTCTGACCCTTCGAAATTTTCGCGAATACGTAGTGAAACTCAAGTAATGCAAAAAAGACTTATGTGAAAAAGTTTTATATCAATATTTTAGCAGATAAATTCGTTTTTAGAGTTTCTATTAACGAGAAATCTGTTTTCAACATCCGTGCATATTCATATGTGCATGGCCATTGCCCATCCCCGGGAAGCCCAGCTGTTCACATTTCCTGCTCTGATGAAAATTCGGTGGAGACTAATGCACTGTGACTTTTGGTCGACAAATTCATTGCGTAAAGTTGGAATTTCGATACCATTCATCTTGAATTCCTTTCTTTATTCCATGTATTTGTAAAATACTTCTTTTATACAGTTTATGAAAATAAATCCGTTGTAACTTCATATAGAATTCTCCACTCTTTTCTTGTGCATTGCGTTGCTACAATTTGTATAATAACTGACCCGTTTATTCGCGCTGAAATCCTTCCTTTTTAATCCAGAGCCTATGAAACTTTATCCCAACTTGGATTTAGAGGAAGTGCTTTCGATGTATCACTCTCTTCGTCGCGCGAACGACACTTGCTCCTAAACGGCGTTCTTGACGCGCAGCGCTGCCAATTGGAAGTGGATATTTTAATATTCACGAGTACTTGTCATGAATTTAATTTTGCGTTTTCAAATAAATCTGTAAACCCGCACCAATGTAGTTAGTAGAGAGATGACATCGATGTCGAGATTTTCAAAACATCGATGTTTCTATAACTTCTATATATTCTTCTAAAAAAAATATCTGGTATCAGTAATAATAATAATAATAATAATAATAATAATAATAATCATTGATATTATTGGTACCAGACATCTTTTGTTTACTTATATATTTGAAGGTATCTATCTTACAAACGATCTAATTAATCGATGTTTCGATATCGGTATTAAAACCAATGTTTTATGCGCATCGATGTTTTGTGCTCCGTGTTTTGACTTTTTCAATGTTTTGTTCGTGGATGAAAAATTCCTATAATCGGAATTGTGTAAAAGTTAGAATATGAAAATAACTGATGGCGCCACTGTCTGTGTCCCAACCAAACGAACGCTGTTTCCCTCATTGAGCAGGCAAATTTCTTCCTGGAGATAATCCTCATGGCCTGGTATTTCCTTCGTATTTTGCAATGGGGAGGTGTTGAACTTTTCCATTTACATTGTAATTATAAATACACTTGCTGTTGTCAAATTAAATTTTGTTGTGCACGAATTTCATGTTAGAGGTTTCTGCACCTACTTTCAAACATCAATGGTTTTTGGCCGATGTGTTATTAACATTGATGTTTCAACTTCGAACATCAGTGTTTGACAATATCGATGTTCTGTTGTCGATGTCGCCTCACTAGTAGCTGGTGCGTTTTTGTTTGTTAGCTGTGCTTTTTTGTGTCGTGCGGTGCAGAGGCGTGCAGGGCGTTGCGTGTTCCGTTGCAGGCGGAGCTGGTGTCGGTGGAGGGCAAGGAGATCGACAGCCACTACGTGCTGGCGCGCGAGGCCGTGCGCAAGTGGCACGCGCCCTCGCACTGCTACCTGCTGGCGCAGGGCCTCGAGCACTCGCTGCGGGTACGTCACGTGCGCGCTGCTTTACTACTACTTCACTACTTCTCTTTTGACGGCAAAAAATAAAGTTTGGAAAAGATACAATGACGTAGAGATAGATTTCATTCATTTATCCTTTTCGGCTATTTGTGTTACGTTAAATTCGTATTGACATATATTGTAAGTACTCTATATTAACTATTTCTTCGTATATTTGATTAATTTTCTATTTTTATTAATTTTATAATTTTTCTTTTAATTTTATCACATTATTTACTTTCTAATGATAATTTATTGTACAATACAATTTTTTTGATGAAATAGTCAATTGTTTGCCTGAACAGTTTTTCTTACATTCCTAGCTGCATTTGAGATACCGTCTGTGATGTAGGTGCATGTGAATCATAGCTGAACGACGGGTAACATACTTCTCAGGCGCTTCCTACTTAACTGTTGCAATGAAAGGAAACTTTTCTACCAATACTATTATTACAATATGTAGTGAGTTTCAAAGTGTTTGGCTTTTATGAGGATGATAATTACTCCAAAAAACAATACCCTCATGATTTGTTTAACGAATAAATTCAATAATAAATTTTATAATTGAATTATTTCGTTAAATATTTTATGACGAGCTTTATTCGATATTTCGTAATAATTGGTAGAATACTCATAAAATAATTTAATTTCTATTTAAAATAGTTTATTATTACTATTTCATGCATAAACTGAATGTAATACAGAAAATAAAAATGTTTTACAATGTCAAAACAATGAAATTATACAAACCTAACAATTGAAGGTGTATTATTATGATATTATTTGCCCTGATGAAGGCCGAATAAATGTTCAAAACGTCGGCAATGTAAAGTGTTCGTTTTCTTTCATTGATCTAAACTCAAGAACCCCAATGTAATTCCAACGGGTCAGGAATCATTGAATATAAACCCGAATATTATGGGTTAAAATGATAAATAATAGACAAATGAAATGTGTGTTGATTGATTGAGTGCAAGGGGCGTTGCTGCGCAGCCGGGCGAGGCGGCGCGCGCGGCCGTGGTGTCCACGTGCCCGTGCGCGCGCCCGCTGCACTTCCTGGTGACGACGGGAGGGCGCGCCACCGCCTGGGGGCTGCTGCCGCCCCCGCCCACGCCCACGCCCACGCCGCCGCCCACGCCGCCCGCCGCCGCCGCCTGCCAACTCAACTTCAGGTGCCGCCGTTTCTCCTCCTCCCCCTCCTCCCTCACTCTCCCTTCCGGGACACGTCTTTTATGCGTCTCGGATTCCTTTGCATTTTTCAGGGATTAGTGAATAATTGCAATCAGATTGTAGTACGTTACGTTTTCTTAATATTACCAGCGTTTGGACACATATGTTCTTTTAAATAATACCCTCGTTGCTTCTATGAAATTTCAAAAACCACCAAAATTTTAAACTTTAAAAATATGGAACGGGTCTTGACTTTTGAAAAAAAGAAAATATGCTTGAAATACACACGTAAATATACAAGTCATTACATACTTGTAAGTATGTATTTACTTATATAAAACTTACAAGTAAAAACATACTATAAAATTCGTTTTGTATTTTTAGCTGTTGCAAATATATGTTGATACTGATTGTATGAATGTGGTTAAGAAGTGGCGGTATTATCATTCTGAATGTAAATGATCTCATAAAGTACTGACAATAAAATGATGTAGCAATGAAAATATGTAGATGGAAAGTGTAAAATAAGGATTTCCGGATGTACGATCCGAAAACTCGTTTAGTGCGCTTTCCGTTTTCAACAAGTTTCTATTCATGATAGAAAATTCCCGTGGGGTGGAAAGCAGTATAATTGTTTAAATATACATATTTTTAATTGCAACAGTTGCTTCATTACTGTTATGGTATCGAGTTTTTTACTTAATTACCTCAAAGATACGTTTTACTAAAGTGAAACATAATATTTAACAATCTCTAAATAGTAATTAGCTCAATTGTTTAGAAGAACGTATGTTATTCTGAAGTATTTCAATTACTTTCTAAGTTTCTTATTTGTTAGTAGTTCCGAATATTAAACCATTGTATTTATTTGTAAGACTTGTTTCAGGTGCATGAACATTTTAGTCCTGGTAATGCAATAGACCATTCACTTTATTCCTGGAACAAAATCTAGAAGGTAGAAGATAGTAATTATTAACTTTTATTTTCTTTGGATTATTTCTTTTAAAATACACCCAATGTATAATTGTTACTAGGGAAGATAACTTTTTCGTGAGGATGTCACAACTTGGCACCTCAGAAAGACCTTCAAACTGTTTAAGATTTTACCAACACTAATGTATAAAGGTTAAGAAAATGTGCTCAACTGTTTCCTGAGAGATACGTTGAAGATAATTTACTCGTTGAATTAGGACCTAACAGAAATGTAGGGTAACTCATGACTTGTTGCAATCGCCTTCTTTACAGTGAAAGGCCCAGTGAATGAGAAAAGGTGTTAATCGACAACTTTGGTGTAGGATGATGACATGAGGATGATGAATATCTAGTCCTTATAGACAGATGTGATTTGAAATTAACAGATTCTTTAAATGCAGATATCACTAGAAGGTCGGTGTTTATATTATCACTGTATTATTTTCATCTCAGTGACTTTTTTGTTGTGGCACTACACCGAATTCCTAACAGGATGTAGGTAAACGAAACCGAGATATAACCTAGTATCAGGCACTTTCTCGTACTACATTACACGGAGGAAAAATAAAATTATGTAATACTGAAAAAACGTCCAGAAACGGCAACACACGTTATGAGGGTCTTTGATGTCTAAAAAGTGTTGTTTTTTTTAATTCAGCCTGTTCCTCCATTTTCCGTCCGTCTGTCGACAACAAAAGCACCTGAACTTTACACAGGATTTCCCTCAAAATGTACTTACAACTTCAATCACTCAAACAGAACATTACGTTCTCCAATCTCAATAGACGCTATCTCCTTCACGGTCACGATGATTGCAAGAGCTTAGTGAAGGGTCTTGGTTTTCACAAATATTTATTTTCCTATCAGCGGCTGTTGAGTTCCACTCAGATGTCGCTACAATTCACTCCTTCAATTCTTCCTCCACTCATGTAATAACCTCCAATTTCATTTCAAATAATAGTATGTTTCTGAATTAACCAGAATACATCAGTATGACTATCAGTAACGTCCACCTCCAAAGTTTTTGAATTTTAAGTTCTAACAACTTTATTTAACCAATATACCAAAACTTTCCTCCGTGTATCGCCATCCTACTTAAAAATATAGACTGCTTCAACACAAATTTTCTGAATATTTGTTATATTCAACAGACATTTCAATAAGTACCTACAGCGTTCAATTTTTCATCATGTTTCTTCGACACACTCTTCGTGACCAAACTAACCTATTCCAGGTCCATCATACCACTACCACCACCACTAAATAATCTTTTCCGTGTTGATTTCCAATCCCGATTTTTCATATTCCTCTACAAGTTTTTTCATGTTTGAAATGTCATTAACATCTTCTGCAAGAACAACTTGATCGTCAGCGAGCAATAACGTATGAATATTTTCTTCTCCTACCTGAATCGCCATTTTAGTGCAATTTTTTGTTCATACTTTTAGGCTCACGTAATATACATTTTGAAGAGTTTTGGGGATAAACAACATCCTCGCGTTAATCCCTTGTTAGTCTCGAGAGACTCACCTCATTCCTCATTCACGCGCTTTATTGAGTCCGCGGTTCGAGTCCCTAGCGCGCTTTTCCGACCGCCAACCGCCTGCGGTGCAGCTGATGTGACGTTTATGAATTGTCGCGGCAGCCACGTGAAATGTGGTTGACTGAATCTACATCATTCACACTTATAACAGTGGTCTAAGCCTATTCCTAGTGCTCGATGCGCCTACACATTGCATATTTCAAAACATTGTATGTCGGCTCTTTGTTCTTTAACCGACATCTTCACTCTCGTAGCAAAATCTTCCGTACAATCTCATCTGCTCTTCTGCGACATGCCCCAACACGTGATCAAAAGGGCAGGCTGTTATTTGCTGGATTTAAAATGTCTCAAAAGGCCGAAAAGATCCTGTGATGGAGTAAAAGCTACTGGCTCCCTATCTGGCTCCATTACTGCAACGTGTGATAGGCTTTTGAAAGATTATTTCTTCCTGGGCAAGGATGAAAGTCAACGGATGTTAATATGTGCGTGGATAAATTGTTTAACACGCAAAAGCTGTTGGATTTGGAGGCTCAGCTCAGCCTCGTCATCAAGATGGATCAATTCTGAGCTCTCTCTTCCCCCCGAGAAAGGGAAAGTGACTTTGGAAACAACTGGGTCGGCAGTGGGTTAGGGGAGGGCGGCGACATTTTAATGGCTGGGTGCACTCTACCAAAGGGTCCAGTGAACGCACTAATTCATTAATTAACGGATTAGTAATTCCGGGCGCGTCAACTTCTAAGGTCATTAGTCTCGTACGTGTAGTGTATGTTTTTATGCAGGAGGTGGCGGTGATCTTCCTCTGCTGGATGACGAAATCCGGCGCCGATCTACACAATATTCTAATTAACTACACTAGCGCCTCTAAACCGTTCAACCGATTTTCTCCAAAATCGATATTCCCCTATCGATTTGCAGGATCTCGAGGCTGTGTGAATTTAAAATTAATATTTTGATTTTGGGAGAACTTTACGTGAAGCCTCAAAAACATTTTCAACGTTTTCTCAAAAATGGCTCCAAATTTTTTTATTAAACTATGTCCTCCGATAGTGTAAAGGATGCTTAAGAGAATGATGTAGGTCTCATTTTCATTCATATCCCTTAATTTTCGAAAGTTCAAATTATTTTCTCAGTCTTCCTACATCTTCAATACTGAAGATAAAGATTTTTCATTAATGAACTTCTTTAATGAAATACACATCTTCAAAGAATATTATGTAAGTTTTTTCGAAAGTATAAGTAGTTTATGCGTTTTTTTTCCTAGGGCTTTTATCCAGCCGACAGCCGGTTGCCCTTTACGTCCCGATGGGACGCATATTCGACCATACACTAGACAAACACTTGCGGGCTCCTCTGATCTGGGGTCAACAGAACGCGAGGCCCTCCGCGACAACACACACAAAGTCAAGGGACAAACAGCCATGCCCAAGGCGGGACTCGAACCCGCGACCCTTCGGACCGAAGCGCTGAGTCGGTACTTGCTCTTAGCCACCTAGGCCATCCAGGTCGGCTTATGCGTAATTTTGCATGAAATAAAAGCAATTTTTAATATTTTTAATCAAAACGGTTCAAATTTTTTTATTCAAATTTTTTGTTACACGTGTGTATCAAATGAGGTAAAAAATTTCTGCTGGTTCAAATTTTTCCTTCCATTTTTTCCACTAATAGAAAAGGGATACATAAAATAATAGCGCAGATCTCATTTTCGTTTAACTCTCTGAATTTTCGAAAATTGCAAAAGTTAAAAATAATGCGAGAAAGTATATGTTACAGCACCACTAATTTAGAAAAATGGCGAAAAACCCTAAACTTTTTTCTCCGTTTCTACAACAGAATATAGAAATTATTTCCTCCTCCGTACCAAATATGCCTAGTCGTGGCTGTGTTCTATAATCCCAATAAAAGCGTTTTTCTTAGGTTCAATTACGCTATGCGCGCACTTCATCTGCTCGTGTCCGTTCAATCAGTACATACACTTGTTCCTTTGTACTTTGTTCTTTGATTGATCATTATTCCCTTTCTGCAATGAAATTTCATTATCTGAATTACATTTTGTAGGTCTCATTGAATTTCCACTTAAAATGAAAACGCATGTTTATATGTCAGTATTGTTTCACTGATTTATTTAACATTTTTTTGTTACCAACATCATGAATTATGATAAAGCAGCCTTTGAGATTAGCAAGTTTGTGTTATTGCTATTCAACGCATCACCGGTGCTTCGCAAATGTTTCCTTAGGCAGACATCCATCATCTGGTGATGAGAAGGGCGGGCGCGGACCACCAAAGGTCGGCAACGAGGCCAGTGGTTGGAATTGCGTCGAGAAATCAACGTTTACCGTGTCACTAATGAAATATTCATGCCTTCATTTTCATCCGCTTGTTCCCTTCGGAGAGCGGGGGATAGCGCCCGCGCTGCAGTTCGCGTTGGGCCTAATGACGCTGCGAGGGTGAAACAAGTGAGGCTGCACAGCGCCACTTTCTGGGAAGAAACAAAAGAGCTGCAGCCACTAACAAGTGGTGCAGAACTGTCCATGAATCTTTAAAGTGCTACTCTCCCTTTTTGTTGAAATTTATGTGCCGAGTCTTCTGCTGCATTGAAAGGAGGTGTTTGTGGGGGGTAGCACGGTGTCTTCTATTTTCTTCTAAATATGAAACAACAAAGTATTTACGCTCGCATAAAAATTGGTCATTCAATTGTAACTCGCAAATATCTACTAACCACAGAAGAACTAAAATTATGGTGTTACTGTCAAACAATTAACTCATATTCTAATACAGTGTCCCAAAATATAATCATCTGAGAAGCAAATAAAAAATGTCTAATGACATTAAACAAATAGTGAGAGATAAAACTGAAGTACATGTGCAAACAGAACATGTGCAAAAAAAATTCACAAAATTATTTCTGAAAATTTGAACATGCGAAAGCGCATGTGGTAAAGCTTGAAAATGGTGCCAAAAGTGTTGAGTGATGACCAAAAAGCGACGGATTGTCGTTTTCCTGAAATGTTGGAGCGGTTACAAAGTTAATCGTACTTTTTCGAGAACGTTATCACTGGCAACGAATCATGGGTGCTCCAATGCGACTCCCAAACCAAGCGCCAGCGTTCGAAGAACACACCTCCAACTCCTCCGCCCCCAAGAAAGCGATAATGTCCAAATCCAAGGTAGATAAAAAGTTAATTCGCTTTTCTGATAAGCCTGGAGTAATCCACAAAGAATTTGTACCTCAGAAACAAACCGTCAACGCCGCATTCTACAAAGAAGTCCTTGCGCGTCTAACCAAACCTGCCTAGGTTGGCACAGGATATCATCATTCTGGGGAGAAGAAACAAACCCACACCCTAGAACATGCACTACATTAACGGAACTAATGACCGTAGAAGTTGATGCGCCCGGAAAAATCAATCTATTTAATGGATTGGAAAGTACCTTGGTAACTGGGCTTAAATAAAGTGCTTCACAATTAAAAAGCCAAGAAACAGGCAGCCTGAAAATAAGATAATTTCACACGTTAAAATACAAGTATAATAGTGAAAGATTTCATGATACATTTTCGAATACATTTCGTTATATGAACTGAAATATATAAATTGATGTATAAATTGACACAAACAATAATAGGTATTTAAAATTATACTCAAAATGATACATAAATCTATACATACTAGAACTGGAACGGAACTTAAAGATATTAAATATTTTCTCACAAAATAATCGCAATTTATGGTTGATATAGTGCTATTTTGAGGAAACTGAGACATTAAAGAGAGAATTTAAGAGAATTCTTTAAATAGAACCCTATTCCATTTTTATTTCATTACTAAAGAATTAATGTGCTGGGCATCCACAGCGTTCGGGAAATGTTCATTTTGAGGGAAATTCCGGTGTACGCTTAGGCGCTGGTGTACACTTATTTTTTCGATACACGACCCCCCAAGACAGGTAGCCACCTCAACATAGATTTTTCCAACATCTTTTTAAAGTAAAAAGCATTATTTCCGGAGAATCATGAGGCCTCGGGATTTGGGATGTAGAACTACTAGAGAACTGCGGTAACCGACCTTCACGTGATCCCGAAGTCAAATGTTCCTTTTTGGTTCTTCTTGGAAAATTTTATAAATTGGAACAAAGGAAATGAGGCGTTCTACAGAGTAATTCTGTAAAAACAATATACAGATGTTTTGTTTCACAGTATTTGTAAAATTCACCTTTGTTACTTTTCGAAATCTTCTTCACAATAAAGGACAGATATAAGTAAACAAGAATGTTTTTTCAATGTATCATGTTATTTCGTTAATGGTACAATGTTTTGATTGTTATATAATAATATTTTGAGCGAAGGTGGAATCTTCCAGTTAAAACCCACTCGACCTCTGAATGTTTTTTGTTCATGTTTCGGAAATCTGATAATATTTCACTTAATGTTTCTTTAATGTGCCCATGGTGACTTTTGATGAGCATAAAACCAGATTCAAAATATGAAAATTTAAAGAAATATTCCAAGAGAAACTTTCATAAGATTCGTCCAAGTTTCATTTTTTGTTGATTTTTTAAATCTACACATTATTCTGCAGTACCCATATTTTGTTCTAAGAGGCATGTTTTACTTAAAGTAGAAAAACTAATGTAGTTTGCATGTTCTAGTAGCATTCCAATATTACAGCTTCAACGTGGAGGATGTTATGGCTCCGGTGAGTCATTTGTTGGTGTACTACGTCACTGAAGATGGCGAACCAATAAGCGACGTCATCACTTTTGATGTCAAACTGCTTCTTAAAGACGTAAGCATTTTTGTATTGTTTCTAGTCAGTAGCGTCAGTCGTTTATCTTTATAAGTAAAGATATCTTTTCAAGAACAAGTCTCACCAATAGATACGTATTGAATATTAAACTTATATAAAAAGTAGTATACATAATATATTACCTATATGAAACTTCCCAAATATTACATTCTAAATAAAACATAAATTCTACAGTAAATTAGTCTGAAAGTAACAGAAAAATAAGGAATTTTCACTGATGATACCGTGACATCACCCGTTACATACATCACTAAAACAATGTTTTCTGACAGGTTCATAATATTTTTTTAACGCATCTGCATAATTTTTGATGTTATAAAAGCAAACAATGCAACAATTCATTCCACTGTGAACACTTTGTTGGCAAATAGCCCCTTTTGAACTTGCTTATCATTGGAAATGTATTAATGTCTCCCAGAGACACGTTCTATTAAGCCCTTGAAAGTCTTTCTCTTCAACGTTCGCTAGGCTCTGTATCAGTCTTGACCCACGGGCCCGCCTTGAGGGACTCCATCACAAGACGCACCGACAACTCTTTCTAAGCCCTTTTCTCTTCGTTCTTCCTCCGTAGGACCTACTGATTACTAAACAAAGTTACATAGTGTTTTATTTTTAAGTAGCTTACTCTATCCATTTATTGTTTTAATAATACTTTTGCAGAGTGGCTAATAATTTCCAATAATTCAATTTGTTTTCAAAATTAATTTGATTCCTTAGAGCCTAGTTTCGTTTCTGCTGCATAAAAAAGAGCTATTAACTCCTTTACATATAGTACCTTTTGAATTTATAATTTATAAGGTTTATAATAAAAATTCCGATTGTATTTAGTAGTAGAAGTTTTTATTCTCTATCATATAGCTTTTCTTTCTAATAGTAGTTTGTATAAAAGAGCATCCATTGAGTGCATTGTTTCTTTGTACATAAACTTGTATAATTTTCAATAGAAAAAAAAAGAAAATAAAAAGGTGTGAAAAAATGTTTAAGGTCACAAAATGGTGGGTGCACAATAGGGAATATATGAAATAATTCTAAGCGTTTAATTTATTAAAAACATTTTCAACACCTACCAATTCTTTACGGTCAAAAAAGTTTTATAAGTAAAATATAACATCTTTATGAAATTCAGTAGCCTTTTTCTAAGACGAATATACATTTTTGCGAGATCTTCCCATAAGCCAACCAATCAACCTACCAAACAACCTACCCTCCCACCAACCAACCAAACTGCCAGCCAGCCAGCCCACCCATCCATCCACCCACCCACCCACCCACTCACCCACACCACCCACCCATCCACCCCACCCATCCACCCACTCACTCACCCACACCACCCACCCATCCACCCCACCCACCCACACCCCCACCCATTCACTCCACCCATCCACCCCACCCATCCATCTACCCACCCAACCAATCAACTATCCACCCACCCAACTATCCACCACCCAACCAACTATCCACCCACCCAACCAACTATCCACCCACCCAACCAACTATCCACCCACCCAACCAACTATCCACCCACCCAACCAACCAACTATCCACCCACCCAACCAACCAACTATCCACCCACCCACCATCCAACCCACCTACCAACTAACGAATCCTCCCACTGTCCAACCAACCAATCAACCAATTCACACGCTAATCAACTAAACAACCAACCAATCCACCCACCAACCTGCCATCCATCCAACCAACCAATTCACCCACCAGCCATCCATCCAACCAACCAAACAACTAACCAATCCATCCACCAAACAACTATCCAACCCAACAACGCAACCACCCGTCCGTCCGTTCGTCTATCCATCCATCCAACTGCAATTCAAACGCCAATCCATCCAATGAAGTTTTGGCCTTTTGTCGTGTTGGCGTACCTGCTTGCGTGCTTGCTTCAGAACTTGCTTGTTCCTTAGCTTGCTTCCTTTCTGGCTAATAGTGTTGCATGTTTTCTTGCTTGCTTCCTTTGTTGCATCCTTGTTTTCTTTTATACTTCCTAGTTTCCTTTTATGCTTCGTTGCTTCCTTCCTTCCATCCATACATCCTACCGGACATCAAATGATGTCACGGCAGGGTCTCTGACCGGGAGATTTTAGGTTTCGATGCCCAACAGTGGCAGTATTTTCATTAGCTAAATAGCTGGTCGAGTTCAACCGCTGGCTGCACAAAAATTCTAGCAGCCACCTGCTCTGATTGCTAGTTTTCGTGGTCCTCTATCTGGTTCTTCCTTGCAAACATACTTTCTTACTTTTCGTACTTACGTACATATGAGACATTTTCTACATTTCCTATATTTCTTCTAATACCCTTTTGTTAGAGGGTCTGCAACATTTTGCAATGCAATATCCCGCAGTAACGTTCTTTTATATTCATTCCTTTACAGAAATAATGTTCCGCATTCGGGTGGAATATCATTCCTCTGAATATCTTTATTGAATGTGCATGCATTTTCTTGGAAATAGGTCTCAAAAGAAAACAAAAATTATTTCTAAACCCATTTGAAATCTTGGCAATTTTAATGTTACCAACATGTGTATTTCAAAATTTGCGTACTTTCGATATGTGTTGTTTTCTAGAAGCTTTCAATTGTTTTAATTTTAAAATTTCTTTTTCTGTTTAATATCAATAAATACTCTCTATTAGGATGACTCTCATTTGAACTTCGTCAATAGTCCAGAAACATGACAGGAAACAAAGGTTTTGAGAGAGATCATTTTAATTAGAGAAAAGTAAAGAGAATTTTTTCTAGTGATGTATCAATATTATTTTTATTTATAAGACTGATTTACAACATCTCTGCCATTTCTTTTCAGAACTGTAGGTCCCATACAATTGAGATTATTTTGTGAAAAAATCTCAGTTGTATTTACTTTCAGCAAAATTTTGCATTATACCTTGAAAATCTAAAACAATCTCCTCTCAACTAGAGTGTGGTTATGATTGTAGTACTGAAATATCACTGCCGCAAGGAAGTTCATGAAAAGAGATAACTTCACTTCTTTTCTTTATTTTATCCTCTCCTGGAATTCAATAGAAGATACAGTCATTATTAGTCATTTCGATCTCGCATCACGTCATCATTTCAAAATAAACTTCCCTTTCAAAAATAAAGAACGATCTTCCTACTTCGTTTACACACTACATCAGGAGTTTTATTTCGAGCACCCAATTTTAGACTAAACTAAAAAAATGGGAATATTTCTCCTTTGATTACTGATCACATCCTAATAAAACTGAAATTGAATCTTTGTTAAACCCATTGTAGCATTAGTCAGAATTCTTCAGTCTTCTGGTGAAGATCAAGGCTGAGTTCGCCTCCACGAGCGAGGAGTGTTGTGAGCGCGCCGTGTTGCAGGTGTCGGTGGCGACGGAGGCGCGCAAGTACTGGCTGCCGGGGCAGCCCATGGACGTGCGCGTGAGCGCCGAGGACGGCGCGCTCGTGTGCCTGGTGGGCGGCGGCGGCCCCGGCACCGCCCCGCCGCCCCCGCCGCCGACCCCGCCCCCCACGCCCGCCCGCGACGCCAGGTACGCACGCTCCACGCCCATCGCCCCATGCACATCGCCCCACGCCCATCGACCCACGCCCATCGCCCCACGTCCTTCGCTTACGCCCCTTGCCCCACGCTCCTTGCCCCACGCCCCTTGCCCCACGCCCCTTGCCCCACGCCCCTTGCCCCACGCCCCTTGCCCCACGCCCCTTGCCCCACGCCCCTTGCCCCACGCCCATCGACCCACGCCCATCGACCCACGTCCCTCGCTCCACGCCCCTCGCCCCCCTCCCCACGCCCTGCGCGTTGCCAAGAGCCACTGTCTCTCTTTCTGTTTCCACACTAGTTGGTTAGGTAGGACCAACTCAATCGCTGCTGGAGAAGAATTCCATCGGTTGGCGGCTCTGATTGGTAGTTTCCCATGGCTACTCTGATGAACACCATGCGAATGCCTGTGAAGTACTTTAAAACAGACCACGCACCGCGCGCGATATTTCTTTCTCCTTAGTCTTACCCTCTCCTTACACACGTACACACCATCGGGAGACCAGGAGGGAACTCGCTACCCTCTGGGGCAGACACCTCGAGGGGATAATCCTGGTGAGTCGACGAGTAGGACGGCGCAGGGTGCGAGGAATACCGCCAGCTCTCAAGATAAGACATTAATTTCACTAACGGGTCTGATCACAACAGAACGTGCCACAACAACGTGAAACAATCAATCGGGCTCGTTTGAAAATTCTTGAATAGAAAGAATGAAACAGAGATAAAATGAAATATAATGTTCTGAATTATGTTATTTCATTTAATAATCGCCACAATCAAAAATTCAAGAAAGTAATTTAATTTTGAATCATTATTTCTTTATTCGTTTCTTCCTCATACGAAATAAGTCAATTTGTCTAGAAGAGTTATCAAAAATTGAGTAATTAATTATACTAAAAATAATGTGATAAACCCTTAGCTTTTGCTTGTGTGCCAAAAATTATACAACACATTCCTGACTTAATTCTTTCACTGCTTATATACAATTTTAATCTTTTGTTTAAAAGCTGAGTACATACTCTTTATATCGTTTGTATTCAGTAAAAATATCATTAAAACAAAATTTAAACATTCTGATATAACATCGCTTTAGACTCTTTGCACTATCGCTGTCTAGTTTTCTCAACAATTCATGTAACTTTCATTGGAATCATAAACAGTTTTAATTAGGTGCGAGTACGTACTACGCCCTCAGTAACATTTTCACGCCGCAATCCGCGCCCCATCGGTTGCTCCCGTCCTTCGCTGTGACCACGCACGCACATAGCGCTCCGTCAGCACCCTGGACCAGCGGCGCCCCTCAAATACGCCCCATCATTATTTTTAAACGAGAATATTGTCCACCATCTCGCGTTGAACTACATTTCCAACATGTCCGCTGCGCACACTTTTCAGTCGGTACCGTTCGCAACAGCAGATTCAACTGTCGGGTTCTACGTTCTACGTTAGCAGCAGCAGAATCAACTCCTGAGCTCCAACTAAGTTGGCAACAGCAGAATTAACTATTGGGATCCAGCTAAGTTCTACATTAGCAACAGCATAATTACCTCTCGAGCTCGAACTAAGTTCTACGTTGGCAACAGCAGAATCGACTCTCAGGCTTCAATTAAGTCCTACGTTCGCAATAGCAGAATCAACTCTCAGGTTCTAAGTTCTACGTTAGCAGCAGCAGAATCAACTCTCAGGTTCCAACTAAGTTCTACGTTAGCAGCAGCAGAATCCACTCTCAGGCTTCAACTAAGTCCTACGTTCGCTACAGCAGAATCAACTCTCGGGCTCCAACTAATTTCTACGTTGGCAACAGCAGAATCAACTCTCAGGCTTCAACTAAGTCCTACGTTCGCAATAGCAGAATCAACTCTCGGGTTCCAACTAAGTTCTACGTTGGCAATCGCAGAATCAACTCTCAGGCTTCAACTAAGTCCTACGTTCGCAATAGCAGAATCAACTCTCGGGCTCCAACTAATTTCTACGTTGGCAACAGCAGAACCAACTCTCAGACTTCAACTACGTTCTCGGTGAAGTGTCCAAATGTACCTCGTGTTCCTCCGTCTCTTTCTCCATCGCTAGCGTCTCCGGTGTCTCTATGCGGTCGTTGCACACACCCCGATCGGCGACATAGTGCACGGAAACGCTGCTGGGGCATACATGCAATGCGTGCGCGTTATAGTATTGGGTCCGTTTCGAAGCCAACGATGGCTGTGTGCGCAGGGGGCGCAGGGCGGCAGCGGCGGAGGCGGACTTCCTGGCGGCGGGGGTGGCGCTGTTCCAGCGGCGCTGCGAGCGGCGGCGCGAGGCGCGCCCCGCCCCCACCCCCGACACCCCCACCGCCACCGCCCACCGCTCGCTGCTGGGCGCAGCCGCCCTCGACGGCCTCTGGCTCTGGCGCTGCTTCAACTACAGGTGCGCCTCGCTTCTCACTCGCCAAACACGAACGCCTCGACACAGAATACTGTACCTGAAGTAAAATTTTATTAATTCAAGAACTGCATGTATTTAACAATCACCATTTGCACGTGTGTGTTACAATGAATTCAGTTTTTGAGGTACAGAAATAGACTATGCAATTAGTTTATAATGTTAAGCTTTATTGAATGAGTACATGTGTTGAAAATGAGCGACATTAGGAGCGAGTTGTAAGCTTTGTACTAATTCAATAAAGCAACATTATAAACGAGTTGCATACGGTAGTTTTTTGTATAACAGCATTATACGTTTTTCAGAGAATCAAACTTAATTTTGCGAAACAACTTTCTTGCGACGTGTCGGGTATTTGACATCTGTGCGAGAAAACGGGGGTTGGCTGTTCCGTTTACCGTTACCTCCAAGATTCACTCGTTGCGATTTGCTGAATGCGTGATTACGCAATTATTAGTGCCGTAAAATCTAATACGTCATCATTTGTGCCGTAAAAGGCCCTTTTATGAACAATTTCTTGCAAAATAAAGTGTTGTTTATAATACTGGTTTACAAAACAGATATATATTTTCGACATTTTCTTCACTTGCGGTCCTTCCTGCAGGGAAACAGATGGCGTTCATTTGTGAAGAAAACATCAACATTCGCTACCTTGTTCCGATTTAACTACTGTTATCTACATCCGCAGATACTAAAATAAAATTTTCACGTCATTAGGAACAGACCTTAATGTGATATTACGTTGGGGTTCCTGTGAAACACTAAATCTTTACCTATACAAAGATATTATCGGACCGTTCTTGACTCCTCCATTCATATGCGACTTAATTTGAGACTACTCTCTGACACGTGACTAGAGACCAGCCGGGAGCTTAGAGTTTACCCCGGTAGGTGCGATACCCCGCTGGAGGGTGATGCCTGGTAGGGAAAAGTCCTGCATGCCGACGTTTAAGTGCGCTCTGGATGTCACCATCCAGCGGGACGATTATCGCCACCTCTTGCGATAAAAAGCACTACACTTCCGGAACTAATGAGCACCGCAGTGGAGGCGCAACCCGGGCTGTTGATGGAGCGCTGGCCGGCTCTTTGCAGCGCGTCCGAGGGCGCGGGCGCGGGCGCCGGCGCGGTGTCTGCGCCGCGCGAGCCGGGCCAGTGGTCGCTGTGGGCGCTGACGTTGGCGCCCAACGAGGGGCTGCGCGTGTCGGCGCCGCTGGCCGTGGCCGTGTTCCGGCCGCTCGCCGTCTTCTTCGCGCTGCCCGCGGCGCTGCGCGTGGGCGAGACGCTCGAGGTGGACGTGCGCATCGCCAACAACGTCAACTCCTGCATGGACGTGAGTCGCCCCCTTTGGGCCAAAATGATTCCGCTTAGAATTGTTTTAATCGTAAAACCACTTATGTACCTCCCATTGCATTTGTATTTCCGAAGAGTAAACACAGAATTATTATTAATTTCGTTCTAACCTACATATTTACTGACAGGGTTCGGTATTATTTAAATACTTGTATTTGAAATACTTCTTTTAAATCCATTTTATATTCGAATAACTATTTTTGAGATTTTTGGACATGCTATTTAAAATTATATTTAAATATCTAAAATACATTTCCAAAAAACTCAAAAATACAGTTATTCAAATATAAAATGGATTTACAACAAGTATTTCAAATAAAAGTATTTAAATAACGGCCAACCCTGTTTACTGACGTAGATCAGTGATTCTTCATCGGTACCAGTGAATGTGTATTATCATTTTGTGGAACACTTGCACTCATTTTAATACCGGGAATGTAAATATTTTCGTTATATACCTATTAATAAAACTGTCAACTTATTTAATCTGCCGATGTCAGAAAAACTGTTTTACAAAATAATTTTCATTATTACAAAAGAATTTTCTTTAATACAGAATAATTTGCATTATTTTGTATAACATTGATATTCAAAACATGAAAATATTGTCCTAGCAAAGCCTTCTCACATGACTCACCTCAGCAAACTTCCCGTTTTCTAACGATTACGCGCAGTGAACCAATCTGAAAGGCCGATGATTGAAGGGGCGGGCTCGGTTAATGTTCACGAGGGTTTGATCGCGTTTCACTTTATCATTTTGCTGCTGAGTCTCCATCTTCTGAGCTCTTTGTCAGTAGGGGCGATTGTCGTCGTTCAAATGAAGTCCTGCTTTATCTGTACGCGAGAGCACATGGTGGAAAAATTGCCAAACATTTTAAAGGAAAAACCTGTTATTTCCCAAAATTACACATAGAATAGAACCCATTCATAAATATTTTACCAAATGCTGCAGAAATTGGAACCATAAATTAGTCATAAGAGCGACATTGACTATGCAATACGGGACAGATACGTAGAGCACGTGAGCAGTACGAAAGAAGGAAAATTAGAAAACTAATGCATTTGCTTGTGTCTGCAGGTGACGGCGCTGCTGGCGCTGACGGAGGGCGCGCACTTCCAGAGCAACGGGCTCCTGTACGTGACGGAGAAGCTGCGCCTGGGGCCGCACGGCGCCACCTCCCTCGTGGTGCGCGTCGTCGTCACCAGCCCCGGCACCAAGAACATGACCGGTACAGGCCCCGCACCGCACCGCACCGCGCGCGGACGCAATCTAGCACTCGGAAAGTTCTTGATTTTACACCCCAAAGCTGATTCCACGTGTATTTATTTGCCTGAATCATCTAATATCTAATTCCGTATAAAGAGAAGCTTCAACCCGTTCCGACCCGCTCCGACCCGCTCCGACCCGCTCCGACCCGCTCCGACCCGCTCCGACCCGCTCCGACCCGCTCCGACCCCTTCCGACCCACACCCATTCAGACCCACCCCAACCCGCTCCGTCCAACTCCAGCCTGCCCCGCCACGCTCCGACCCCTTCCGACCTGCTCCGACCCGCTCTAACCCACTCCGACTCGCTCCGACCCATGTCGGCCCACTCAGCCCCACCCCAACACGCTCCGTCCTGCTCCTGCCTGCTCCGCCACGCACCGACCTGCTCCGACCCGCTTCGACTCGCTCCAACCCTCTCCGATCCGCTTCAACCCGCTCCGACCCGCTCCCACTCGCTCCCCCCC
>BLKR01008108.1:0-25739 GCA_011170035.1 Teleogryllus occipitalis
GATGGCGGCTGAAAGCTGAGGACTTTGACAAAAATAGAAAATCTAAGAATACATACATTAATTAGAAAATGCAATGGTAAAATTAAATAACAAATCTATACAATAAGAATAAAAATTGCGTTATGTGTAATATATTACATGTGGATGAAACACGTGTGGACATTTTATGTAAACCCTGTGAACTTAAGTGGAACTATAGGAGGATGTGAAAAATGGAGAGACAAGGGGGCTTTGAAAAAGCTAGATGACATGAAAACCAAGTGTGAGAGAGGACGTTTTTGGCTGTGTTTTAGACAAATCAATGTTTTAATAGTAAGAGGTGTTTTGTAATAAAATGGTATTCGCTGAAGGAAGCGAGACAAGAACTTACACAAATTGAACTGGGTGCTTAAGTTATGTGAGGAAGAAGCTTACGTGATATGTGAACCGAGAACAATCGAGAAGAGAGAAAGCTAAGTCACTTATTCACTGAGGTAATAAAACTTGTTCTGTCTTCAATTTTACTGTTCATGTAGACAAACAATCAATACAATTTTATTTGTTCAACATAGAAACGTCTAATATTTTTTAGTATAGTAATTTTAGCTGATTATACGAAATATTCTTATTCAATTCGTCGAATGATTTCCGTATGGAAATATTCTAGAGGCCTGAGAATTGGTGTTTTATTATGCTGATGTATCGTGAAAAGGTGGGCATATTTACAAATATATTTCGGTACCTCACATAGAGACTTTTTGGCGCGACAACGTGAGGGCAAATTTTGGATATTTGATGGAAATATATTTTGAGCATTTATGAACACTTTGTGTTTAAGGTTGAAAATCGCTTAATTGGCGATGTGTTGAACGAATATAAAAATGGAGGTTTTTCAAATGAGAAATTTAACACGACAATTTTGATTATTGAGTTTCAAAAGTTGTTTTAATTATATTTATGCAGTAATTTGGTTTGTTGTCAGTTGATTATTGTTAACATTATTATTTGTGATGATATTTATACGAAAAATAACGAATTAAGATCTATTAGTTTGAAAAACTTGGTAAAATATGTTCACGTAAGGAACTATTGTTGCGGATAGACAATTGAATCATTATATAAGATTCTTTGGCGTAAATATTAAAAGATTTAAGTAATTTACATAAATTTGAGTTTGCTTATCAGTTAATTAAGTAATAGTATTACAAAATGGAAACTAGAAAAAAATCAAAGAGACAGACGGAGGCGGTAGACAACGGGAACATGCAGTTTTCCGACGAGGGAGTTGTTACGTCTGATGTAAACGTACAAATGGATTCAGAAACTAATAATTTACATGACTTCGTTGCGGTTAGTCCTGAACAAAACATAATTGCAGCAAATAAGGATGGTACCAAAGAAAATGAAAGGGAAATGAAGAATGTAGGCGAAACTTCATCGACCGTTTCGTTGGTAATGGATATGTTACGACAAATTATGACTAGAATGGATGCAACGAGGGAGGATACTAAGGAAAATTTTGATAATTTTGAAAAACAAAAGGAAGAGAATAGGAAGAGTCTTAAGGAGACTTTCGAAAATTTAGGTAATAAAATGTCGTCACTTAAAGAGGAAATGTATATAGAATTACGTAAAAGTCAGGAAGCATTTAAAGATGAAATGAAAGAAATAGTGAATACTTTTCATGATTCAGTCCGGCAATGGAAAGGAAACGTCGACAGTGAAGTTACACAAGTTACGGATATAGTGAATTCTTTTCAAGATTCACTTCTACAATGGAAGGAAAACATCGATTCTGAGATTATACAAGTTAAAGAAATAGTGAGTAATAATACCGAGTTAATAAATAGAGCTTCGGATAACCAGGATAAAAAAATAACTAGATAAAAAAAATACAAGACAATAGAAAATATTGAAGAAAGTATAAAATCAGATTATCAAGGCAATTTTGATAATGTTTTGGAGGTAGTTGTAAATATTGAAGAGAAAATAAAATATATTGAACAACGAGTACTTGAGTGTAATGGAAATATAGTTGTAGCACATAGAGAAGTTACAGACTGGCAAATTCCACCAGGTCTTTCGTTGAAGGGAATTCAAAAGAAGCACCTTGGACCTTTCTAAAAGCAGTTGCTAGTTATTTTTTAATGAATAATGTTCCAGATAAATTCAGATTAAAATTCGTTTATCAGATGTGTGTCGGAAAAGCTAAAATTTGGATGGATGCAATGAGTGACACTGTTAGAAGTTATGAAGAACGGATTACACAATTTAAAGCAAGATACTGGAATGAAGAACAGAGATTTAATCTTAAGACGTCTGCTTTATTACATAAATTTAAGAAAGGAATAGGAGAATCTTTGCAAGACTTTGCCACAAAGAAAATAGCTATTTTTAAAGCAGTTGATGCGCAAATGACTGATTTAGAAATTATTCGACAGTTAGCTTTCAATTTACAAAATGTTTTGAATAGTGTAGCAATATCGTCCATGGAACAGTTTGTCAATATATTAGGCAGATATGACGAAGTTATGATGAATGATGTACGAGATAAAATGAGGACTAATGCTATTAATGTTCAAAGCAGTCCAATTACTTGTAAAGGGAAAGACAAGAAAGAAAAGAATAAAGATATGAAAAAAAGGAATGAAGTACAAATTCATCAAATATTGTATGAAGATAGAAATTATAATAATGATAATGTAAGGGATCGTAGAGATTCTGGTATAATTGGAACACACCAAGTTCAAATAGAAACTGCAAGGAATTCAGTAAGATCGAATGTGTTAAACTAATAAGGTTCGGTAGAGTTTGGTACCCGGTACCGAACCAACTCAAAAATGAACAACACAAGGTACAAACTATAGAGAAATATATTGTGAATAAAGATGATTTATATAATGAGCAACGAGGTAAAAGGAATACAAGTAAACTTGCTGAATGCATTATATTAAAAGCTTATTGTCGGGGAAAAGAACTCGAAATATTAATTGATACAGGAAGTGTGATTTCTGCAATGTCTTTGAATGCATATAATGATTTTAAGAAGAGTGGAGTAAGTCTTGCTGAATTAACAACTCGGAAAATTAAATTAACTATGGCTAATGGAAAGACATCAAGTTTTATAGAAAAACAAGTTTGGTTGGACGTTGAAATTAATGGTAATTATTACGAGTTTCCGTGTTTGATAGTTGAGGGTTTAATAAGAGATGTAATCATGGGTATGGACACATTAAAGAAATATAAGACAATTATATGGATTGAGGAAGGTAGAGTAAACTTCGATAATCCTGAGAATGTCATTTCTAGTGTTGAGATACTTGATGCTTCAATGCAGTTAAATGAAGAGGATGTAAATATAAAACTTGAAGGTCTAGAAGAAGTCATTGGTTTAGAAAATATTATTAAATTGAAAGAATTGTTATTATTGTATCAAGATATATTCATGGAATCACGAGAACCGGTTAAGGATTACGAGATTAGTTTAGAGTTAATAGATCCGACGCTATTTAAAGGAAAGGTATATCCAATACCTCAGGTTTATCACGGAGAAGTAAGAAGATTAATTCAAGAAATGGTAGAAAATAACATCATTGTTAAATCTGTAACTGCATTTACTAATCCGATAGTTATTGTAAAGAAGAAAAATGGTAAAATACGATTATGTCTGGATGCTAGAAGATTGAATCAAGTAACAGTACCATATAGAGATACTCCTGTCAAATTTGAAGAAATGTTCCGAAAGCTGAAGGGTGCTCAAATATTTACGGGTATGGATTTTACGGCTAGTTATTGGCAGTTTCCAATTGAAAAGGGATCACAAAAATATGTAAGTTTTATTTTGAAGGAGTTACATATTCATTTCAAAGAGTCACTTTTGGCTTGAAGAACAGTGCAGCAGCTCTGATTCAGTATTTGGATAAGGTCATTGATGGTGGTTTGAGAGAAACTACTTTAGTTTATATTGACTAATGACATAATGTTTGACTTTACTTAACCAAAGTGGATAAAATTATGTATTTGACAAGATTCTTCTACATTCGTAGCGGTTGTTTAAATTAAGTTCGTGGTTAAAAAACTTTATTGCAAATGCATATTTATTTTCATCCAAACGCGCAGAATACAAGACATGAACGAGAGTTTGTGAAAGTGGAACTGTGAACAGTAACGGTTACGTACAATTCACGTCATAGACTTGCAATCCTGTATTTAAGGGGATTATGGTAGTTCAATGACTGCCGACCCGGATGGCCGAGATGGCAAGAGTGTGTGCCGACTCAGCGGATTCGAGTCACGTCGTTTGATTGATTGCCAGTGGTTCCGGGCGCTTCAAATAATATGGTCATTAGTCTCATATGTGTAGTGCGAGTTTTTGCTCGGAAAGTGGCGGAAGTCTTCCCTCGCTGGATGTCCAG
This sequence comes from Teleogryllus occipitalis, assembly GCA_011170035.1. NCBI lineage: Eukaryota > Metazoa > Arthropoda > Insecta > Orthoptera > Gryllidae > Teleogryllus > Teleogryllus occipitalis. The sequence continues at coordinate 4,395 of BLKR01008108.1, forward strand.
ATCCGGAGACGACCTACCGTTGGCTAACGGGGTTTTTCTCAACCAGATATCTCCCACCAGCAAGGCACTGCCCCAGCGGGAAGAAGTTCTGAGTCTCCGACCGGTCTCCCGGCATGTGAGGTAGTGTTGTGCATATTAGTGTAAGTGTGTGTGTGTGTACAGAGGGTGAGGATAGGACTAGGAAGAGAAATATGTTTTGCGTTTCAACAGTAGTTTATTCCTGTGTTTAAACAAGAATTATTCATCTACATACACGACCGTCAACACATAAATTATTCTAATATCTAGTACCTGAGACACCCACTGATATCGTCTTCCACATTCTCGTCCTCTAGCAAAGCGATGTAGAAGTCTCGAGCATCTCCTGGAATTTAATCTATGATAGATTTTATGTCCTGAAAGTTCGGGTGTGAAATTGGCTTTCCATTGACCCACGAGGGCGACAAATGATTCTCAAACATATTTAAAGGTGGCAAATCACGTTATCGTTTCTTATGCTCATCTAACAAAACTCCCCTGAAAATAATTTCCTGATGAAAATTGAGTATTACTTTTATTTTCTAGTATTTTTACGCTTGTCTTTAACCAAGAAATTTTCTCGTTATTTGTACATTCAAACGTGTCGAAACGGAACGTGGTATTAACGGAAAACTGCATTTAACTGAAATATGTCGGTTCCATGCGTTTGCTATATAAACTGCACGTAATTTTCCCTACTGCTAACGGAGCCTGCTGAACGCAGAAACGCATAGTATTTTTCAGTTTATTTTTTACTGGCAACCTTGGCGGTGGCGGAAAGACGCCAGATGAACGAATGCTGTACACAACTGCTTGGGGCACGTAGCGGGATTCGCTAGAAATTGACACATTCCCAGGAGAGAAGCTGATTTTCATGACGCAGGTACTGGGTTTCCTCTCGTATATTGGTTTAGTGGTGAGTTGTAGTTGACATTTACATAATTGAAATGATTGAAGGCGTTGTCATTGTCAACAATACTATTTATTTCAATAAGAGCAGCTTTCGATGGCTTAGGTATCAAAGTTTCATTCAAAACCCAAAATTCTCTCAGAAAAATCTTATCTCCTAAAGCACACACAGATCTTCTAGAAAAAGCGGCGTCTACGCACTACATTGCTATGGTTGCAAAACAAAATATATTGGTCAAACTGGCAGAACTTTCAATACAAGAATAAAAGAATATATACACGCTTGGAAACACACCTGCAAATCTCACTTTGACAATCATTTACTTCAGACAGGTCACACATTCAATCCACACACAGACATTCACATACTGGAAATAGAAAGTCAATATCATACCAGATTAACATTGGAAAACCTTCACATCCATCTCAGTAGTAACCTACTGAATGTAAACATAAACTACAACCCCTCCCCTCTGCTAAAATTACTTTTTTGACACCACCCTCACACCACACTCTTCGGGGGTGACACAACACAGCACACCGCACCCAGGCCATTAACCCTCCTCCTCCACCACACAGCCGGTACTTAACTGCTAGGCCCGCCCGAACCCGCGCAGTCGTTTTTGTGACTTCCAGACAGCAGGTAAGAAACGGCTGAACTTACTTTTTGTATTTTCTCTCTCAAAATTGTATATGTATATTTTATTCATTTTTTTGCTTAAATTTAAAAAACTACTATAATACAAAAAGATCTAACTCTCCTTCTTTCTTTTATTCTTTCTTTTCTTTAATTCTTCTCCTTTCATTTCTTAAGATGTTTTTTTTTTAAATTATGTAACTCTGTTAATTCTAATTTTATATTTTTCTTGTATCAGAAAACTGATGATGATGGCTAAGCCATCGAAAGCTGCTCTTATTGAAATAAATAGTATTGTTGACAATGACAACGCCTTCAATCATTTCAATTTCCTCTCGTAGCCGAGAAAGATTTTGTGAAAACGCGTCAGATTCCTCTGAATACTTGAAGTTGCTGAACTGTCTTTAGTTAAGTACCCTCCCTCAGAAAAAATGTCGTTCAAAATTCTATCTTCCACACCGCGCCGACAAACTTGGACACCCCTCGGCCTGGGGGAGGGCAGGGGGAGGGACACGTTGACCAATCGCTAGCAGGTAGAACCACAGTTGTCTGTGATTGGTGCAACATCCCAAGGGGCAGAAAGAACGCTGTCTCAGGGGGAGGGGGCTAGTTCGTTTACGTACGAGACGGAAATATCGTCATATTTCCCTGCCGAAGGAGGTAGTTTGCCTGCGCGTACGCCACGACGAAAAAAATATTTCTAAGCGGGGTTTTCCGTCGAGAATGATTGTCTATAGACCAGTAAATATTTATCATTTTAGCAAAATTTATTATAACTTTTAGTAATCGATTTGTAACTCCTGACAAACTGCTATTTTGAGATATTCATTTCAGGCACAATTTGCGGAGCCTTCCCGGCCGTTCTAACGCATATTTCGAATTTGTTTATAAAATTATAAATTGTTGCAAAATTGTTAATTCGCTGTTTTTGGTTCTGGGACATCGGGAGACTCTCCCCACTTTAGATTTGCAAAAATTTGGAAATTGTTTATAAATTTGCAATTGTTGCAAATTTTTTTATTGTCTAATCTGAATGGCGTTTAAATGTGATGCAAAATTCCGGAATCCGTTCGGTGCTATTATATCTCGTTCTCGAGATATATGTAATTGTTTATAAGAAATTAACATCTTAGTAGACCCCATTTGTTTGCGCTTAATTCATTCGCGCTAGCAGAATAGCGTGGGATGGGCATACTGAAAAAACAGTTCTCCAATGCCGCGCTTTTGCCTGCCACATACGCTTAAAATGCACTTGCTTGTAAACAAATTTTGTGGCCAATTTAATTATGCTAAATTCGTATTTTTACGGCGAGTATGAGCATAACTTTTATTTGGTTTTTATATTCTCTTTAAGTCCTACAATTTGCAAGTCGATATATTTATCAAATAGGAAAGAAATTGATTATAAAAAAAATTTTCAAGTTGCATTACGCCCAAACAATTGTTTCTGTTTTTCTATCAAAGGGATGTTGAGCAACCGAATAACTGTATTATTAATTTTTTTAAGTCCCCTGTTAACACCGAGAGTCAGAAACTATTTGTTCCTCTTGTTTAACCATTACCATTAAAAATAGGGAAACATATTGCTTAGCTGTTTGCTATAAACTGCACTGGATTGATGAATGTAGTGTGTGCTTGCTAGGCACGTAAGATCGAATCTCATCACGGCGAATAATTTTTGCGGGTAGAAACAATTTTGCGGTTAATTGTATAGTTATAATTATTCGTATCCATTATAAATATCACATAAAGCATGTGTTTTGAGGCGCCACTACTTATTTTAGTGTGTTAATGTCTTTAAGAATCACGTATAAATATGCCCCTATTGCGATTCTGGCTTCAGAACGTCTGCAAGCGCCCGTGTTGAGCTCTAGCGTTATCGCAACTTTCATCTGTGACGTAATTCAACCTTGGCCATAATCGCCGAAAGATAAGACCGGGAACGACTTCCACAGAGGGTTCTAAAGACCACTGATCCGGTTGAAAATATTTCTTAGTAAAATGAGCTATGTAGTTGCGTGGGTTGTAATCGTTTGACTTCTTATTGCGAATTTGATACCTTTGACACATGTAGAACATTCCTCTAATAAAAAATCTAAGTGCAATGAATATCACGTAACTATTCTTTTCGTAATAAGTGTGCTTGGACAGCGTGTTGAGAAATATCTGTGATAGCACAGTGCGGTCGAGCCAGACCTACAGACTACAGGGATCCGAGTTCAAATCCCAGTAACGCTGGAATATTTTTACCTCCACGTGTAAAGAGAGTTACGTAATGCTGTAGGAGGAAGTGTCGAAATTTTCACAGAAAACACGTTTTGTAAGTAGCTAGTTCGAAAAAAGTGGATTGTTGGTATTGTTCTTTTATTTTCTATACACAAGGCTGTCAAAACGCTTGTTTTTTGAACCCGAAAAAGTGATTTTCCAAAACACCTCTTTGTGAATCCGTCTTCGTGTGAGTAATTCTAGAGCCTAAAGTAAACACGATTTTCACCAAAATGGATATTCCTTGAACGATCTGGCTAATATTACGAATCTTCGAATTTGAAACGAATCTTTTAATTTTGAAGGTACTTTACACCAAACCCCATCATATTTACATAATTTCCTCAAAAAGAGCTCCAATTTTTCTGTAAATCTATTCCTCGAAGCACAAGATGTTTAAAGGTGGCATACGTTCAATTATGGGCGAACGATCTGAATTTTCGAAAATTGCAAACAAATACCTATTAACATTGTCGAAAACAAATATTAACGCTAGAGATTTTTGTTTCATGAAATCTCTTTTTAAAAAGAGACATTAAATTAATGTAAATTAAACACTCCACTCTTTCCTAGTAATGATCCACTCTTCACTAGTAATGATTGCTGCTATTGGGTCTAACCGCTTCCTTATTCTTTGGAGGGCTACTGTTTTTTTAAATTTTTTTCCAACAGTATTATCTCAAAAGTACTGGATGAGAACAGTTGATATCTGGAGTTGAAGGGATGGTGTTAGCTCCTATTGTAGGCCTGGTTCCTTGTGATTCCAGTGAAAAAACAGTAACTGCACTGAAACAGCAGAAGCTTCCGCCAATTGATAATCATAAGTGAATCACTATGTACTGGGTAGGGAGGAGAACGAGGAAATCTATATGAATTGTCGCCTGGTCTTTCTTTCTCAGATAAACACTTGGATAGTTTATCAACATCAAATCGGAATTTTAGCGCCTTTGATGTAATATTAAACCTAAAAAAATCCCTTCCAGTTGTCTGCGTGTTAATTTTTAGTGTATCAAAATAGCCCCGACACCCGTATTACATTAGCCTCTTAAGTTGTATCATATTAGCCCCACAAATTTGAGGCTGTATATATCATGACACGATTAATATTATTGCATTATTTTAACGCAGAAAAGAATATTAATTCTTTCTTAATGATAACCTATTTTCAAAAATATCGTGTCATAAAAAATAACGAAGTAACATCAAAAGATTTATATCACGGTGGTAAAGTTTTTGACTGGAAAAATTAGGCATTTTAGTTTTGATTTTTTTCCTCCCAAATATTGTTACATTCTGAGTGTTTGCTATATGGTCATTATAATAGAATATATTTCCTATCATTTGTCATTTTCTTGTTAATTTTGGACATAAATAAATAACAACTCTTAAAGTGTAATACATTAACCCCAATTTTCTACTGTATAATATTAGCCCCGACTGATCTTTATAACATTGTCGAAAAACAATATGAACGCTAGAGATTTTTGTTTAATGAAATCTCTTTTTAAAAATAGATCTTGTATTAAGATAAATTGAACACCCTGTTTTTTTAAACTGCAAATGCTTCACTTTCTTTTCGCATCGGAAAGGAGTAGTCTTGTCGGTAGTCTTGTCGTGTACCTGGTGGTGAGGGGGAACCGTGTCAGGTGAGTTAACTTTAAAGACCCGAGTTCGAATCCCGACGAGTAGAAAATATTTTCTGCTGCAGTAGGTCTTTTTTTTTTTGTTTCTTTTTTGCAGGTTCACATAGTCCGTATTGAATATTGCATGGCAATTACAAATAATACGTGAAAATATATGATGTTGATGCAACACTTGTTTTGAACATAAAACACTTTCTAAATAGTATGTATAGTAAGATAAACTTTATTTAGGTGAGTAAACTTAGACCATTCACTTCGATTCTCTAAATTAAAACTTGACGTAACCGAGAACAGTGTCGTCATAAGAGTTGTTATGATACATATATCCTTTATTTTTAAAATCTTAGGCCCCGAAACGCGCCTCAAATTAATTATTAATATAATAGCAATAGCTATTTATATATAATATAATTTCATAATTATTTCCAAAGAACCGGAACGCCGTTCCGTCGCGTACCAACAGAAATCAAGCCTTTTATATACAGGATATTCGGGGAAGAAATGTCGAATCTTCGAAAAATAGCTGTTAAGACAATTTTAAGCTTATTTTGTCTAATAAACTACACGGATATTCCAAATGGCTAAGCCGCAATAAACATTCAAAAGTTGGTTTGGATATATGTTTTCTAGGCAACTATTTGCGTTGTAGAAGCATATAAACACTTCATTAATATCTAAATTGTTTATGATTAACAAAATAAATGAATACATTTGATCAGAAAGAAAAATTAACCTAGAAATAAAAAAGCACCCAATTTTCACAGTTCGACTGCTTTTTTATTTCTCGGTTAATTTTTCTCTGAACTAATATATTAATTTATATTGTTAATAATAAACATGTTACATGTTTCTGGTCTGTTTACATGATTCTAGAATGCAAAGTTTTGCGTAGAAATCATATTTTCAAACCAAAATTTGCGTGTTTATTGCAGCTCAGCCATTCAAAATATCTATGTAGTTTATTAGACAAAGTATGATTAAAATTGTTTAAACAGCGTTTTTCAAACTTTCGACGTTTCCTTCCCCGATACTCTGTATATCCATGCTTCTTTAAAACCAAAAACAATAATTTGCGTACTGAAAACTAATTAATTAAACCCATGGCAGTAGAACTGTTAACATAAGTACTGTCACATATCTTTCGCAGGATAAGGAGTAAAATTTAAAGAAAAATTATAGTTCACATGAATTTTGACAAATTGCGTCTTACTTTCTATGATATTCAAATGGTAACATTATATTACAATATTCAATTGGTTAACAATTTCGGCTAAAGAGTCTTGTTTGATAATTCTCCAATTTCGTATTGTAATAAGATATCTTATGATACTCATGTCGTAAATAACTATTTGACAACTTTTATGTTTAGTGTATGTGTCTAGCAGGTTTTGTATTATTCTGAGAAACTGGATCATACGAATCACGTTTACTACGTTATTCACACAGGAGCACATGAATCTCAAAAAAGGTATTTAATAATATAATCCTTGCTGATGAATCAACGTTTTATTGATGATTTTAATTTTGAAAATTTTCATTAGTTTGGATGTTTAAATATAGGTATTACATGTAATTACATGTCTGTTAAACACGATAGCATTATATGAAGCAAGAAACATTGTTTTTCATTTGATCATTCAACTTCATCAATCACTCAAAATTACTTTAATTTTCTCTGCTTATCAGTTTTTTAATCTCAGATCTTCGATGAAGACATGAATCAAATAACATCGTAGATATTTGAGTGTTTTAAAAATAATAACGTGAATAAATGCTTATATTTATTGAATTGGTTTTATAATAACCTGTAAAAACATGGGTTTTCTGTTGGTTTTGGGGATGTTGAAAACATTCAAATAGTAAAGGCAATGTTAAGCTGGTGACCTTTAACATTGTTTATTTGATATTTTTCTTAGGGATAGTTTATAATGGTTAAACGTTTTCAAAGAGTGCACCTTAGATACCTCGAATGGCCCGTTTCCGTTTAATAAACCGCTACGTTCTCCCTGTACAGATGGTCGTGCAAAATTCAAGGTTTTGATAGATTCGTAGAATGGCGGCCAACAAACCACCTTCGAACTCTGACGATACTGAAATGTAGTCTGTGTTGGGAAGGTCATATCACTTGACCACCAAGTTCGTTCTATGTATTTTCACTGGGAAATGCTAGTGCATTGATATTTACTAAACTGTAAACAAACGCTAAATCTCTTTGAATTGTTATAACATCTGTTTTGCTTTCTTTTAGTAATATCAACTCGTTTTACCAAATACGTGAGTTTGTTATATTTTTACACGCTACAATTATTTAATTTTACAAGTATTTATTTTCAAGCATTTAGGAATTCATGAAATTTCATTGAAACGTTCGCCAATCTAAAAACCTTTTAAATGTATATTAAATATATTAATGTTGTTTAAAAATATGTATTAACAATGCGTAGATTTAGCACATAAAGCTCTGATTTGAATATTATACAATGAAATCATCAAATTAACAGTTTTAGAAAGGAATGATAAATTGAATTGAAAATATTAACTTAAAGTTTATATACGTTTATTTAGAAATTTCTATACTTGTGTAAATATTGTCATGTGTGATTCTACTCATGTGATCTTTCAAAACCCAAAATTGAATATTTCTGTATTTGAAAACCTTAACACTACATTCATCCAATCCAGTGCAGTTTATAGCAAACAGCTAAGCAATATGTTTCCCTATTTTTTAATGGTAATGGTTAAACAAGAGGAACAAATAGTTTCTGACTCTCGGTGTTAACAGGGGACTTAAAAAAATTAATAATACAGTTATTCGGTTGCTCAACATCCCTTTGATAGAAAAACAGAAACAATTGTTTGGGCGTAATGCACCTTGAAAAATATTTTTTTTATAATCAATTTCTTTCCTATTTGATAAATATATCGACTTCCAAATTGTAGGACTTAAAAGAGAATATAAAAACCAAATAAAAGTTATGCTCATACTTGCCGTAAAAATACGAATTTAGCATAATTAAATTGGCCACAGAATTTGTTTACAAGCAAGTGCATTTTAAGCGTATGTGGCAGGCAAAAGCGCGGCATTGGAGAACTGTTTTTTCAGTATGCCCATCCCACGCTATTCTGCTAGCGCGAATGAATTAAGCGCAAACAAATGGGGTCTACTAAGATGTTAATTTCTTATAAACAATTACATATATCTCGAGAACGAGATATAATAGCACCGAACGGATTCCGGAATTTTGCATCACATTTAAACGCCATTCAGATTAGACAATAAAAAATTTGCAACAATTGCAAATTTATAAACAATTTCCAAATTTTGCAAATCTAAAGGGGGGAGAGTCTCCCGATGTCCCAGAACCAAAAACAGCGAATTAACAATTTTGCAACAATTTATAATTTTATAAACAAATTCGAAATATGCGTTAGAACGGCCGGGAAGGCTCCGCAAATTGTGCCTGAAATGAATATCTCAAAATAGCAGTTTGTCAGGAGTTACAAATCGATTACTAAAAGTTAGAATAATTGTTGCTAAAATGATAAATATTTACTGGTCTATAGACAATCATTCTGGACGGAAAACCCCGCTTAGAAATAGTTTTTTCGTCGTGGCATACGCGCAGGCAAACTATCTCCTTCGGCAGGGAAATATGACGATATTTCCGTCTCGTACGTAAACGAACTAGCCCCCTCCCCCTGAGACAGCGTTCTTTCTGCCCCTTGGGATGTTGCACCAATCACAGACAACTGTGGTTCTACCTGCTAGCGATTGGTCAACGCGTCCCTCCCCCTGCCCTCCCCCAGGCCGAGGGGTGTCCAAGTTTGTCGGCGCGGTGTGGAAGATAGAATTTTGAACGACATTTTTTCTGAGGGAGAGGGTACGTACCATAGTCCGTAGTGATGAGTTCGAAGAAGAAGAAGATGACGAAACTCTTGACATTACAAGAATTGTGGAAGCGTTAGAGTGCAGAGGAAGAATGGCAGTCCACGCAATTTGTGAATAATGAAGACACAAGTGCAGATGCTTTCTCAAGGAAAAGAATCTTTTATCGAATGTTTGCAAGGAAACTCTTCACTCCCCAAACGAAGTGCTGCTGTGAATAAGAACGAAAGAGTAAAGGAACTCAGGTGGAAATGGTTCGATGCAACGCGGGCAACGAGCGTACCCATTCCCGGGATCATTTTACTAACCAAGGCTATTGGAATCACTAGTAAGTTAACACAAGATTAACCCGTAAGGCTTCAAATGCTTGGTTGTATTCGTTTAAGAAGATGCATCAAGTATCTTGCAAGACTGTTCTTGGAGAGGCAACAATCACAATGCAACGGGTGAGTGGCCGAAAATAGTTCCCAAGATCACATGTGGGTACAACGATAGGAAGAAAAGGAGCGACGAAAACGGAAAATTACATCAAAATATGTCTTAAGGCTCTTATGCCCATAAAGAACTTGATGTTTGTGTAAACTCACAGAATAACAACGAAATATTAAATACATTGACTACAGTTTCTATTGATGTTAAAAAATAAGAATTAATAAGAACAACGCTCTTTGTTAGATTAATTTCATTGAGGTTCTTTTAGGAGGTGTATGTAAACATTTCAAAAAATATGTACGTTATATGTGCTGCAAAAGTGCTTTAATTCAAAAATAATTATTTTGAAACGAAGTACATTTTTTTGGTTTGGTAAATTTTTAAACCTTGTAGTAATGGAAATTTGTCTCAAACGGAAATTTGATCGTTGCTGCGCTCTTCCGTTAGAAGCAGGTTTGACCGTTTATGGCTAAATACAGTAGTACTTCCTTAATGTGTACAACTTTCCTTGACTTGTATTGCAATTTATTCTGAGGTCCACCTCCCTTACCTCCGTTCCCCATGTTCTCGAGGTACCAGATAGCATTGGAAGGCGACTGTTAATTTGCTCTCTTTATTCTCTTCGGTAAGTTTATCTCTTCAGAAGTTTAATCCTCATCCCATTTGCGGTAGCCATGGAGAGGCCCCAAAGTAACTCTGGTTCATACGTTTCATCTGGTAGAATCCGGAAATTCCAAATAACTTTACTGATAACGGTCTTCAGAGACATCATCGCAAATTTTCTTCCTGCGAAAAGAAAACGAAAAATGTTTAATTTATTTACAATCGCATAAACAACCTGTTTATTGGTGACTATTTCAGATATTGTACATAATATTATTACAGCAGTAATGATATTTTACAAAGACAATAAGAAAAGTATTTAGTTATCTTTCCAATAATAAATCAATAGTTTGAGAAGGCGCAATTTAATATAACAGTAGGTTTAAATGGCAGTAAGAATGCTAATAGCTTTTCAAAATTCGATTATGTGATTTTCCTCTATCAATGAATGTAGAAAGATATCATGTTCGATTCTAAATAATAGCTGTACACAATGAAACCTGGTTTATACGTAGACGTATCGGTAAGTACCTCGTCACATTTAAAGTTTCCACAAACGTCCATTTTTAATATGTTAAATGTACCCAGGCACAACTGAAATCCCTAGTTTTTCTTATACGTTTTTTTTATAATTCTTTAACCTTAAGTCTTGTAGAAAAATAATTGAAATCATTTTTAAAGGCAATTAATTTCTTAACTATGGTATGAAACAGTATATTTACAGTGATTTGTCCGGTGAGCTATAGCATTTTAATACTCCTTTGTTTTTAGTTCTCCAAAATTTTACAAGGTGTGAGAATGAAATAATCAAAAAGTAATAAATAAAATTTCAAAATTTTCTCATAAATGGCTCAAATTTCTTTGATGTAACGTTGTTCTTCAACTGCATAAAGGAGGCTTAAGGGCATTTTTTCTCATACGTACTCCGTTTTTCGAAAATTATTAAAAGTTAACATTTGAAAACTACAAAATTAAAGATGGAGATTTTTGCTTCAGACCAAGTCTGTTGTAAAAAATCAACCTTTTGGAAAAGGTGATGTACATTTTTTAAACAAATGTAATTTTTATCTAATTTGATTTTGAAGTTGATGCACTTTCTAAAAAATATTCGCAAAATCACACCAATTTTTTTGTTTAAAGGCTCCAACCGGATAAGGGGAATTTACAGCGTTAGTTTCAATTGGACTCAGATTTTCCCAAATGTTTGGATGTACAAAATATTTTCAAAATATGAGGATGAAGTATCCATATGGTAAGTATCTACAGCAAAAAAATATTATTTAGCGTTTAAATTAAGAAAAAACATTTTATGGCATTTATTTTATTTTTTTGCTTTTGATATGGAGTTTGCTGTAATAGTTGATTCAAAAATTGACTTGTAGTAGCCTTTCAATTTATAAATGGAGTAATAAATTGATTAAAATTAATTTTTGTTAATAAAAATGTTAACCAAAAATTTCTTCTTTTATAAATTTTACCTAGTTCGTAAAGTTCCAAAAGGAGTTTCAGATAGTGTTACTTATTAAATAAAGACAATTTCATATGCTTTTTAGAGCTCAAACCGGCCAATATCTAGATTTACGGCCTGACCGATTTTGAAATAATGCTTTTTTTACGATTACTGTGTCTTAAAGAATATAATATGTTTTAATATTTTTATAAAATATATATTTTTGTCAAAATTGATAAAAAGTAATAGAAAATATCTTGGAAATCTTTATTATACATCGAATCAATAAAAAAATTTGGTACAGTTTTTGAGAAAATTTTGAAAATGTTTTTGAGGCTTCACGTAAAATATCCTCAAAAATCAAAATATATTTGAAATATTTCTATATATTGAAACACTTTTAAGTCCTGAGTTTATTCAGATCGATCTCGGGAGTATCAATATTGAAGATAATCGGCCAAACGGTTTAGATACTAGCGTTAACCACAGGCGGACAGACATACGTTTTGCCGTCAATCAATTTTTCGGTATCAAGAAGCCACAAAACATGTATTCTAGCTATACCACGTTTAGATACCTTTTTGCCCCTATATTTTGCAACAGGTTTTATCCTTTTTCTCATTACCAGGACCCCGCATTAAGATATTTTCATCTCTTATTTGTCCAAAGCTAGAAACATCTTTCATATACTTAATCAATATGTGGTGTTGTAAATTTGGATGATTGCATTGATTTGAGACAAATCACGCTGTTTCTGATACACTGATACTCTTTTTCTTTATTTCTCTTTCCCTTGCCCAAAGTAGGTAGAGGAATCACACCCACTAAAAACAAAAAATAAAAGTATATCTTGGGGGCAAATTTGGATGATTTTGATGAAAGCGACCATTCCTACTCTTCATGAAATATATATTCTGATGAGATGCTTTTACTGTCAGTAATGCTAGTAGATTCACGACTTCTCCTGTGATGGTAATACTTTCAAGTAAGTAGCCATTACTGTTATAGTATGTACTACCGCGACATTTCTGACCAGCACCCTGAGCTGTAAATTGATCTTAACTATCCATAAACTTTGTGATTGTTTTTTGTGCAGATTGTTTGTTTATTGTGGATTCTGGAATAAGCTAGTTTTATTCTCAGAGCAATCTCATTTTCTGAAAACATATTGACGGAAAATCAGAGTACAATGAAAATAAAGACTTGCAACATTTTAAGCGTCGTTTGCTCTATCCGAGGAAACAATTGAAGAAAGAAACTGAGAAATTTCTCACAAAAAAATTTCAAATTGCCTTTACTTTAGGAAGCAATACACAAAAATGCTCATGTTTTCAAAAAAATTCACATGAGCTTACTTGAATAATTTGTACATACCAAGGCAAGCACGCTTTCCTGCAGCAAACGGAATGAAGGCGAATGGATGTCGTTCGGCTGAGTTCTCAGCAGAAAATCTTTCTGGGTCAAACACGTGAGGATCAGGGTACAATTTAGGATTCATGTGCACAGTCCTCGGAGATATGAACACATTAGCTCCTGCAGGAACGAGTTCGGCTGAAAAGAAAAGAAACATTGACCCTTATGTTGGTAAGTTACGTTACAAAGGAACGTCCGATTATATCAGTAATGCCTTTGAAAAAGTCCGACAAAAATCGAATATACTATAAGTTAAGCAATGCTTGTGTAATAAATAATGTAAATTTAATTAATACGCTACAGATATCCCAAAACTTTAACAAAATTACATTCAATGTCACAAATTTTGATGTCTTCTGCACTTTCTTTATTATTCTCAATAATTCTTTGGACCCATGATGGCTTATTAAGTATTCAATAAACAAACACAAATCAATGCGTATTTATTGGTTTCTTACGCGTCAGCTACCAAAATCAGTAGTTCGGTAAGTGTAGTGCATGTTATTTCCCGAGAGGTGTAGATGTTCCTCTCCAAATGGTACATGAGAACCTCTGTCTATGGCACGTCGGAGGTTAAGAAGTACGATCTGTTATGGCGACAGTAATGCAAATCGTGGCGTTTTTCTGCTGTTTTGTATGAACCAAAACGTACACGCTCGATGAGGTTGACGAATACCGCAAAGAAGCGGAGCGCTAGGTTAGCGCTAAATTAGTTTGTCTCGAACAATTCCAGTTTTATTAAAGCGAATTTTCATTCGTTTTCTCAAATCTAAAAGTATTCTTATGAGACTCCGATCAATACACATTTCTGTTAAGCTTCTCACGTCATTTGTGCTTCGAAATATGCCTTAAGAAATCACAACAAATATTAATTTTTAAGTGGGTCACCATATCAATACGATATCTAAAATTCAATCCCACTTTATTCAGTTGCAAAAATTCTAAGGCCCTTGTTTCCTTTTGATGAGTAGCAAAATAATAAGTTATGATTACCGAACAAAATGATTTAAAATACTTTCAAGAGCAAAATAGGCCGGGGGCATTGAGCGCTTTGCGCTGGGGGGTAATCCTCCATTAATGTGCGCGATTGAGGAGTAACCCTCCATTACTAATGACGCCATGTCACGTCACGTCGCAGTCAGTTGTCAAGAGGACCGCCAGGTAGCATTCCGCGTACGCGCGTCCGGCTACGCGCTCCTGCGTCACTTCCCAGCGGCCAGAATTGGGAAGGAATAAGGATAGGGGTCGGGTTTCGGTCACTTCACAGGGTTTGGGCTAGCCCTTGTGAAACAGCCAAACTCGTTTTGGAACAAATTTCACATGAGATTCGACGGGAATCGAACCCGTACCTCAGTGGTGAGAGGCCAGCGACTTCACTATGGGCCACGAGCGAGCGCATAAGTCTAAACCATACCAATTAAACCATAAATCTGAAAACCAACACAAGGAAATACGCGAACTTAAGTAGTAACCAAACGGAACGCGTATCTTCTTAGCACAGTATGATAGATAATCGAAGCACATGGCACCGTAGCTGAGGCTGGACTAACTGCCGAAGGTTTTGGATACTTTCCTACAAAAATTAATAAATTCTAAATATATTCTACACAATTTGTTGGAAACATATGTTGTATTCAATATATAATTTTAGTAATTGAACAGTTTTGAAATCTTAATTTCTTATCGGAAAAGCCTGTTAGGCTCTATACTTCATTTTTAACCTCGGACGCCTATAGTTACATGTCGGCTTCCAAGGGTTTTCTCCTTGAGGTATCTTCACCAGCAAGATCCCGACCAGCCGGGATGCTGTCACTATGCTGCCGAATGCTGTCAAGGCGGATAATTGTGTGCATGTGTGTATGAGGAAGGAAAGATCGCGGGCGGTTTTTACCTTCTAACTTAGTGTGCTGCTCCAGCATTCGCCTCATATTGGCAGAGGAATCTACAGAAATATCGGACTATAGGCAACGATGTTATCACTGAGATATCGCAGCCTGTTCACTACAACGATTACTTCAAAACGTTCCGAATGGAATGGATGGAATGATGCTCACTCAACGCGAAATGAAGGGCAGTTGAGTCAAACGCATGGGCTGTTTTGTGGAGGGTGCGGAGTTACTGGAAATGAGTGGCCGAATCAGGCGGACGAGTTTGTTACAGATTATTTTCTTCAACTGTTTTAAAATCTGTCCTGAAGTAAGATTCGTGAAAAATCTTAGCGTATTTTCTATACTCACAGGAAACAAGAGGCGTGTCCACGCCAGCTTTTTTCATGTAAAAGATGACTGGTGGGTGCAATCGAAGAGTCTCTTTTATAATCATCTCCACGTACTGCATATGCTGCAACGATTTCGGAGTCACTTCCGTAGAACCAGCGGCGTCGAATATATTATGAAGTTCCCTCAGAGCCTTTTCCTGAAAAATATCGAATGTGAAGTGAGGAAAGAATATGCTTACAGTGACTCGCACGTGGTCATGATGCTCCGGCTAGCTCTGGTTCATACTGGATATCTATTGTCAGTGAGATGGAAGGGCGGGCGTTGACTAAATATAAAAGACACTGGCATTTTGAAAGTAATGTAATGTCCCTCTCTCTTCTCTATTTTCCTAATCTCTTTTACTACCTGCTTTATGTTGGGCTGCCAATATAGTAATACCTCTCTTCAAACCTACCTTAGTTTTTATATTTGCCCGTCAAATCTAAATTTGTACAATTCTTGAAATTTCCCTGGGCGTGACTGCGTGATTGCCCTTATACAGGACTACAAACAATGTACGTATGTGCATGTGTATGGGTCAGCATCTACATAGTACAATTACAACACATTGGATATAGGCTATTGATGAACCTGGATGTGTTCATCATTATTTATTTACTTTCTCTTTTACGTGTTTTCTTTGAATATGTCAACACATCACACACATGGAGGAAAATGTTATGTACGTGAAAAGACACAAGTCAACAATAACAATTTATTGGTTCAACTTTTACAGGCGTGATCTAGTTTACAAGTATCCAAAAGCGTAGTCCGTAGTACAAAGCAGTGGTGTTCCAAAATCCAGTAGATGTCCCAAAAGTCGCGCACTGTCGTCCAAAATCGCCGGAGAGAGAATACCAATTACGTCGCAGAGTTCGCACTAGGGTTACAGTCACTACTTCGCTTCAGGATCGCACTTCACTACTGAGTGCCCCTCCGGCCGGTGCGGCCCGTTAAGAAGCGCTCCGCGTCGCAGATTCGCCTCGGGCCTGTAGATCCGCTCGCCGGCCGCTCACTCCTCATTTGGCGGTCTTCGCGCCGGTTCGTGGCCCTGCTGCCTTCCGTAGCCGGCGTCCCGCGCTGCCGAATTGGCGCGCGATATAACTTCTCGCATATCGCCGCAACACCCTCCCCTCTTGAATGCGTCGTGTACGGTGTGAACCGCACGCGACGCCTTGACCTCCGCCTCGGCGCCTCTGGTGTCTCTTCTGGTGGTGTCGGCGGCTCCACTGTTGGTTCCTGCAAACGTTCCAATTCTATCAGGTCACGTAAAGCTCTCTCCCTCTTTTCTTCCTCTGACCTCCTGCCCATCCTATCTACTGGCTCCAAAGAATATCTTGGGCGTATCTGCCCCTGGTGCCTCACTACCACCTTGCTCAACAGCTGCACCTCGTACACCTTGTTCCCTCTAAATCCAATAATTATCCCTGGCCACCAGGCCGGCTCTTTCTTAAAGGTAGAACAATAGACTCTGGCTCCTACCTGAAATTTGTGTTCCACCGTACCTTCCTTCCCGTGGCTACCTGGTTTAAGTAGCGACAGCAACGTTCTATGTTGTCTGCCATGGAGAATCTCCGCCGGGTTCTTCCCCTCTGGTCCAGGCAGCGTCCTGTACGTAGCCAGAACCCTCAGGAGCGCTCTGCTCCTCGTGGTTCCCGCCTCTTTCGCTTTCCTCATTGCGGTCTTAAAAGTCCGCACACACCTCTCGACTTCCCCGTTAGATTGAGGGTGGAAAGGTGGTGCGCATACGTGCTTGATTCCATTAGTCCTGCAAAACTGGAAAAACCCATCAGAAATGAATTGGGGGCCCGTTGTCCGATACTAACGTCTGCGGTAGACCCTCCGTGACGAAGATCCTCTCCAACACGTCTACTGTGGCTCCCGCTGTGGTTGTTCCCATCTCCACAATGTAGGGGAAGTTAGATAGCGCGTCAACGACTAACAACCACATTTTTCCCCAGAATGGGCCCGCGAAGTCGACATGGACCCTTTCCCATGGCGTCTCGGGCTTGGGCCAGGCATGCCAATCCTGGCGTGGTGCCGATTGGTGCATCTGGCACGCGTTGCACCTCTTGATCATTTCCTCTATGTCCTGATTCATTTCCTTCCAGAAACAGTGTCTCCTGGCTAGCTGCTTTGGGTTTACAATTCCCCAATGTCCCTGATGTAATAGTTCCAACACTTGACGTCTTAGTGCTTTGGGTATCACCACCCTAGTACCCTGCTCACTTCCCAATAATAGCACTCCTGACTTAACCGATAAAATGTCTTTCTTCCCGTACCAGCTAGCATTACTTCTTAGCATCCTAGTCGGCCACCCTTTCCTGACAAAGTCCCTGACTTGCCCGAGTTCGCTGTCCTGATCTGTCGCTGCCGCGATTGTTGCTGCTGTTATCGGGAACTCCTGCAGGACTTGCCAGTCTTCCACATCGACCTGTTGGCACACCTCTTCCGCTTCGTCGAACTCGACGTCTGGCCCCGCTGGCAGCCTGGAGAGTGCGTCCGCGTTTGCATGTTGTGACGTCGGCCTGTAGTGTATTTGATAGTTGTAATCTGTTAGAAAGAGGGCCCACCGCTGGAGCTTCTTCGCCATGCCTCCCGGCAACTTCCTGCCCATGTGAAACAGCTGGACCAGCGGCTTGTGATCCATGATGATGTGGAATTTTGATCCGTACACGTACTCGTTGAACTTTTTTACCCCAAAAAGGACTGCCAACGCCTCCTTTTCCACCTGCGAGTAGTTTTTTTGATGCTTGTTCAACGACTTCGAAGCAAAGGCGATGGGGCGTTCCACTCCCTCTTCGTCCTTCTGTGATAGGACCGCCCCCACACCATAATCTGAGGCGTCTGTCGCTATCGTCGTCACTCTGCCTGGAACATAGTGGTTCAGCTGCGTTGCTTCTACTATCGCCTTCTTCAGTTTCTTCATGGCTTCCTCGCACTCCGGAGACCATACAAACTTCACGCCCTTTTTCCTCAGTGCATTTAAAGGCGCCGCCACCGAAGAAAAATTCTTTATAAATTTGTTATAGTAGTTGACTTTTCCCACCAGAGCTTGCAGCTCATTCACGTTTTTGGGCGCTGGGAAATTTTTAATCGCCTCAATGTGCTGCTGTGTTGGCCTAATCCCTGACGCAGTCAACTCGTGTCCGAGAAAAATCACCTCACTCTTAAAAAACTCGCACTTCTCCAAGTTTACTTTAAATCCCCATTCTCTTAATAATGCTAATAAGTCTTTCAAATGAGCGACGTGTTCTTCCGTCGTCTTGCCTGTCACGATTATGTCATCTAGATAGTTAATACATCCGTCGATTTGTGACGTAATCTGCTCTAACGCGCGCCGGAAAATCGCCGCTGCTGAGGCGACCTCAAATGGCAACCTGTTGTACCTAAACAGCCCCAACTGCGTGTTCACTACT
The DNA here is from genome assembly GCA_011170035.1 of Teleogryllus occipitalis. Taxonomy (NCBI): domain Eukaryota; kingdom Metazoa; phylum Arthropoda; class Insecta; order Orthoptera; family Gryllidae; genus Teleogryllus; species Teleogryllus occipitalis. Next base: position 23,328 of record BLKR01008108.1, read on the forward strand.
AATACCTCCTTTGCCTTATCATCCAGGGGTATCTGTAAATATGCATCTTTTAGGTCAATTTTTGTAAATTGTTGTCCACCCGCTAGCTTGTGAAACAAATCTTCTGGCTTCGGGATTGGATACTGCTTGATTTGCATCTGGTCATTCACGGTACTTTTAAAGTCCCCGCACAGGCGAATGCCGCCATTATTCTTCGATACTACCACCAAAGGCGTAGCCCACTTACTTGTTGTAACCTTTGTGATAATATTTTCCTGTTCCAGCCTCCTAACTTCGTTCTCTACCTTCTCTCTCATTGCCCATGGTACTGGACGTGCCTTATAGAATCTCGGTTTGCAATTTTCTTTTAATACCAACTCTGCTTTAAAATTTCTACATTCTCCCAAACCTAGCTCAAAAACCTCGCCGAAGTTTTCCTTTAGCTCATTTACTAGTGTGGACACTTTTTGTTGCTCTAACATACATACGTTGTCACACACACCTAGTCCGATTTTCTCAAAACTATTCAACCCTAGTATGTTCACCACGTCGTATCTGTCTACAACAATCACTTCTAACTCTGCTTTTTTGCTTCTATACACCACTGGCACTTTCACTTTACCTAAAACCTTAATTGGGTCTCTACCAAAACCAATCACCGGTTTGCCCACTTTCTCCAACTGCGGATTTCCAAGTTTCCTATACGTATCCAGATTAATCAGTGTTACCATAGCACCTGAGTCTACTAAAAACCTCACTTCATTTTTTCCTAACTGAAGCTTCAACATTAGTCTCTCTTGCCCTTTACCACTCAGCAATTGATTTACTACCTCCACTTCCCTTTCTTCTCCCTCTCTCCATTTTCTCCTTTCACGCCTCTCCTGATTAGCTAACACACATACCTCTCTAATATGCCCTAATTCCCCGCACCGGAAACACTGTGCCTGTCTAAACCTGCACTGCCATCTTTCGTGAAACTTGCCGCAATTCCTGCAAGACTTCCTGATGTTTTTATCTGCTGTTCTCTTGACGCTTGAGTCACTACCACTGCTGTACCTGCACTGCTTATCTTTGTACCTGTGATTACGTGTCGCGTCCTCCGAGTCCGCTGATGAACTCGATAACGGCGGCGAACGGTTTCGCTGCGGCCGAGCCCTTATCTTGCGCTCGAGCGTCTTATCAGCGCTGCCTTGGCCTTCGCGCCGCCGCGCCACCGTCTCGTACACCTGGCTGCCGGCGGCTATTTGCTTCGCAGTCTGTGATGTTACTTCAAATGTCGTGGCCAGTTTTTGAATTTCTGCTAGCGACGGGTCGCTACTATTCAGTGCTTGCATCCTGATTTTATCTTCGGGTGTGTGCAAAATTACCACATCCCTTATCAGAGTTTCTGCATACGACATCTTACAGTTCTTTGCCTGACACTTGAACTCACAATTTTTGCTAACCCGTTCAGTTCAGTGATCCACTCGGCATGTGTGTCCGACTCTTTTTTCCTGCATTGAAAAAATGCGTACCTCGCTGCCACTACATGCGGTTTCCTTTCGTAATGCTTATCTAATAACTCTTTTATTTCTGCCCACGACAGTTCCGCCACTACTTGTCCCGTGCACAATTTTTTTAACAAACTATTGACTTCGCAGCCTACACTACTCAAAAAAGCTGCCCGTTTTCGTTCTTCTTCCGTCACACCACAGAAAACCCAATGTTGCTCCAACCTTTCCACATAGTCAAACCAACTTTCTTCTTGCGGTTTAAATGGCGCGAACGGTATCGGCGCAAGCTCGCCTCTACTTCGACTCACCGCTTTTATTGCCTCCAACTGGTCTCTATGCTGCTTGGCTTGTAGCTCCAGCAAGGTCTGCATGAATTGTTGCTGTTGCTGCAGCTGCTGTTGCTGGTGTTGCTGGTGTTGTTGCTGTTGCTGCTGCATGATCTGCAGTGCCTGCACCAACTCGGATTGCGTCGTTTGTTTTGCCATCTTCCTTCTTCCTCGTCGCCAGTTGTTATGTACGTGAAAAACACACAAGTCAACAATAACAATTTATTTTTTCAACTTTTACAGGCGTGATCTAGTTTACCAATATCCAAAAGCGTAGTCCGTAGTACAAAGCAGTGGTGTTCCAAAATCCAGTAGATGTCCCAAAAGTCGCGCACTGTTGTCCAAAAATCGCCGGAGAGAGAATACCAATTACGTCGCAGAGTTCGCACTAGGGTCACACAGTCACTACTTCGCTTCAGGATCGCACTTCACTACTGAGTGCCCCTCCGGCCGGTGCGGCCCGTTAAGAAGCGCTCCGCGTCGCAGATTCGCCTCGGGCCTGTAGATCCGCTCGCTGGCCGCTCACTCCTCATTGGGCGGTCTTCGCGCCGGTTCGTGGCCCTGCTGCCTTCCGTAGCTGGCGTCCCGCGCTGCCGAATTGGCGCGCGATATAA
>BLKR01008109.1:0-25738 GCA_011170035.1 Teleogryllus occipitalis
GAAAACCCCTGCGGAACACCTGACTAGCTCGGACTAGAAAACGCCATGAAGCAGCTTTCTCCTATAAATACAGCTGAGGGCGGACGCCGCGGGCGGCGCCGCAGCTCGCAGGTCGTCGTGATGCATCGCGGCCCTCGCGAAGCGGGCAGCGGGCGGCGCGACTTTGGCAAATCGCGGCATTTTTATTATTATCCCGCGTCGCACCGCGCCGCCCCGGGAGAGCCCCGTCCGAGGAAGTCTGATGCGCGGCGCGGGGCGGAGAGGGCAGACGCTGCTGATTTATGTCTGGGTTTATAACAATCAGTCCAAGACGCTCTACTCCGCGCCACGCCACACCACGCCGCGCCACGCCGCGCAGCCGCTGCCAATGCGGCGGTGCCAGGGAGCGGCGGTGGAGGTCGGGGCGGCGCGCACCATGACTGTGGTGTGGTGTCACTCTCAAGAATGAGTATTATTCTAATATCTATTCTTGTCTTTTAATATTCGAGGGTGTTGGTACGGGACATTTGCTTCATGCATCGTACTCTCAAAGAGACAAGCTTTTATTTCACTTTGAGGAAATTTTATAGATCATTTTAAAATTTTGGTGTTGTTTAATAATGACTCGTGAAATGGTATGTCATTTTATTAATTGGAGGTTTTATACAAGTCTTATTTGAAAACTGTTGTAATGTGTTGAAGATCTCAACAGAGAGTTCGAAGATGTGAAAACATTTTTTTGCCAAAAACGTCGGATAGAACCATGTCATTCTAAAGCCGCAATGTATTGAAACATACCAGAGTCGGTAGCTTTAGCGTTAACATTTTATTAGTCCCACTCCCTGTATTTTGGAATGCCAGCAGTCGCAGAAGAATGAAGTTCACACGTGATCAAAAATCGATAAAGATAAACCAGGGTTGTCCAAGTTTCATTATCTAAGTATGAAAGGAACGTACAAAGAAAAGGCTTATAAATGTTAAAATAAAAAAAATTAATACAGAAATTAGTATATCAATAAAACTATTTTAATGCAGAGATGGAATATTTTTTAACATATATGTATGAAGAAGTGTTTCAAAGCTCGTGTACCAAATTCGTGAATATCTGAGAAAAACAAATATTAAGAAAATGGAAGCCTACAATGTACAATGAGATACATTTTTAAGTTTCTACTTTTAGTTACCTTTATTTTTTGGCCTAAACTCCTTTTTTATGAACATTATGAGCAAAGTATATTACGCTAGAAGTCACAGTACGCTGGGAGTTTACATTCTCTGACAACTCCATGTCATTCACCTATTAAGCCGACCATTTATACGAAGGGACTGAAAACAAGTGATTCCTATGGTCAAAGGTATTAAAAGCCCAGGGGAAAAAGATAGATAAAGATTTGTGGCTGTGATATGATATTCGTGTGTTTGTGGATATGATATTTCGTTCCATCATTGTTTCGTTTCATTTCTACTACCATCGTTTCACATGTAATACATAATCCAACGATGTTCTATATTGTAGATGCAAACTAGGTCATGTGGTTAGGTTGACATGTCATCCATGAATTGAGGAAACCCCGAGGGGAGAGGAGAAGAAGATAGTGAAGACAGTAGATAGAAATAAGAAAAATTTGATTTCTTCCTCGAGGCTCTTCAGGATGATCTGACATCATTTAGCATTATTTTAACATTTCTTAGCTTAGTGGTGTTAATTTGAAAGCATAATGCCCAATAGGAAGCGCCTGGAATCACCTACCAGTCCCACTTTTATAAGTCTTCTTCCTAAAAGACTAATATTGCATGACAAACGCCAGATTGACAACATCGTTTCGCCAAACAAAAGACCCCACACTAGGGGCGTGTATTTTGGTGCTTCCCCATCTGTAGCACCTGAAGCTGAATCAAAGACTCAATTCAAACTCTGGTGCACCGCGCCACGCCCCCGAAGCGGACGGAGGACAGGAGGCAGCACCCGTTTGGGGGCGGCGGCGAGGGCGAGGGCGCGGGCGAGGGGGCGACGCACAATGTGGAAGGGGGGCGAGGGGGATGCGGTGCCGCGGTGGGAAGCCGCACCGCTCGACCACTCGAGAAAGTGGTCCCGGGTAATTATTGCGGTTCTGTCTCGCGCCCATGCCCTGCGCGCTCCCGGCCAGGGAACCGGCACCTCCTCCGCCCTCGCCGCCTCCGCCGCCTCCGCCGCCTCCGCCGCCTCCGCCGCCTCCACCGCCGCCTTCGCCGCCTCCGCCGCCTCCGCCGCCTCCGCCGCCTCCGCCGCCTCCGCCGCCTCCGCCGCCTCCGCCGCCTCCGCCGCCTCCGCCGCCTCCGCCGCCTCCGCCGCCTCCGCCGCCTCCGCCGCCTCCGCCGCCACCGCCGCTTCCGCCGCCTCCGCCGCCTCCGCCGCCTCCGCCGCCTCCGCCGCCTCCGCCGCCTCCGCCGCCTCCGCCGCCTCCGCCGCCTCCGCCGCCTCCGCCGCCTCCGCCGCCTCCGCCGCCTCCGCCGCCTCCGCCGCCTCCACCGCCTCCGCCGCCTCCGCCGCCTCCGCCGCCTCCGCCGCCTCCGCCGCCTCCGCCGCCTCCGCCGCCTCCGCCGCCTCCGCCCCCTCCGCCGCCGCCTCCGCCGCCTCTGCTTCGGTGTCAGTCATCATCTCCGGCTACATCGACACTAATAAAATCGTTTTCTTTGTAGCTATCTTTATTTTCTAATCACCCTTCTCATTGAAACAATGATCTTTATCATAGTTCTTATCGTCATCACCATTACCGTCATGCTCACCATTCTTAATATTGTATCAATATTTTCATCACCATTGTTGTCATCATCACCATTATTGTCATTGTCACCATTGCTGCCATCATTACTACTGCTGTCATCATCATTGCGGCCATCGGTACAGTGCTATCGTCACCTCTGTTACCATCGTCAACCGTGCGATAGACATTTTCATCTTCGGCACATTTATCACCATGGTCATCGTCATTCTTACCGTCAAACCTATTAGAATCTTGTCTTGTTCATAGTCACCGTCAACTTCAGTACTAAAAGGAGGACGACGAAATGCTCGTTTGGTTTAGAAAGCGCCGCAGCTATTAAAGGGACAAAAATGTCGTATTCGGCAAACGTCCTTGTTGGCATGGCCGAGTTATTGTTCCACTTCGTTCACCATATCCATCGCTTGTTCCATTGATAACCCTGTTGCATCGCTCTCTCACTTATTGGGCTTACTTGAATCTCCACCGAGTTAACAGGGAGGTTTTGCATCCTCGAACGTTAAAGCAATCGAAAGCACTATCGATCTTCTGCGCATGAGCAGTTCCAGCTTCGCAACACTTGTGTACATCTGCGCATGCGCGAAAGAGGGATTAAGCTATCCGCTATGGCGTGCACAAACTAGGGATTCCTAACACATTACCCTGGTGACCCCCACCATCTCTGATAACACTTCTGTAACCCTCGGATCCTCTGCAGATATTCAATTTCTGCCCACGAATATACCTTTACCACCTCCTAAGCTCCCTACCACCTCCATTGCCCCATGGCCAACATGACCACCTATAATTACTCTGCTACTATTACTATCGCCCCCTCCTCCTCACACCCTCTGAGTCGAACCCTGGTAACATTGCCCCTTCGTCGCCTGCGCTTGGGCTTCCTCATGTCCATTTCCGCCCCCTCTACAACCACGTCGCCACCACTGCAACCACCCTCGCTACCAGCATCGTCCCTGTCCTCGTAATCGGCGTCCAACCACCGCCACCGCCACCGCTGCGGCCACCGCCGCTGCCCGCACCGCCGCCGCGCTGCAGTGTCATCCGGACAGACTGGTCCCCGCCCCCGGCTCTTCAGCGGCCCCGCGTTTCTTCCGCCGCGGCGGCCAACTATTCCCGCATCACCGTCGCCATTGTGTCACCACAAAGCCCCAGCGGGCCCCTCCCCCCCCTCCTCCCGGCTGCTCGGCCCCGCACGCCGCCGCAGCGCGCCCGCTCCCGCCCGGCTACTCACCCATCATTTGTCGTCAGTGAAGCCTCGCCTCGCCTCTCGCACACACGTACAAAAAGCGGACTGCTCCAGATCTTTCAAAAAGGTCGCGCCCGCGGTGCGGCCGACGCTTCACCCCTCTTCCCCCTCTCCTCCCCCCCGTCGCGCCCTCCCCCTCCCCTCGGACATTCCTCTCTCCTACCTGACACGCCCCCCTTGCGCCGAGCATTCATCCGAGTGAGCTATGGACGACTAGAGGCAGTTGACTTAAATGAAAACCGCTCGAAGCGGCTCAACCTTTAGTGTTCACGTAATTTATAGGATTGCTCTGCGTCTGGAAATGTTGATTTACACCCTTGACGGTTTACATAATAAATTTTAGCAAAAAGCTATTTTGTGAACCATTTTGAATGTTTTCTAATTTCTACTCCCCGGCCATCACCTGGTTCACAAGAACAAAAGACGAAACGAGCAACCCGGAGGGAGGGGGACGAGGAATGGGGAAGGAAATAAAAACGGATTTTTTTTTATTTCGCGTCCGGGAGGCTGCGGACGAGGTTTGAGTGCTAAAAAGGTGGCGTCTTGCGCAGTTGGCGGTGACGTATTGCCCGCGGGCTCAGAAGCCGGTTCGTTTGATGGACGGTTCCGCGCCGCGCGGAATGACGCGTCGTGGCGTCGGGAGGGGAGGGGAGGGGAGGGGAGGGGGCGGGGCGTTGGGAATCGGAGCCGCTCCGCAGCGACGCGAGACGAGACGAGACGAGGCGAGGCGAGGCGAGGCGAGGCGAGGCGAGGCGAGGCGAGGCGCGGTCGTGCGGGCGCGAAATTCTAACCCGCGCGCGGACCGAGAGCGGAGCAACGGCTGCGCGGAGTCTGCGCGCTCGGGTTTCGGTGTCGTTGCCGCGAAAGGCGTCTGCGTCAGTGTTCCAAAGATTTGTCTTTTTATGGGGTTACTAGGGATAACCCGTCAAAAATGACGGGCCAAACCGGGAGCGGTAGCTCAGTGTTTCAACTGATGTCACTGCAGCGCCTCTGACCGGGAGGTCCTAGATTCGAGTCCTGACGGCGGCAGGATTTTCGACACTAGCTTTCCAGCTAGGTCGGATTCACTCGCTGTCTGGAGGAGAATTCTAGCGGCCGGCTGCTCTGATCGGTAGTTTTCCGTGGTTTCTCCGATCAACACCAGGCGAATGCCGGAGCAGTACCCTACCAAACGGGCCACGGACCGCGCGCGATCTGTCCTTCCTCTTCCTTGTCCTATCCTCTGTCCTTACATACACACACTAACAAGCACTACACTACCACATTCCGGGAGACCGGGCGGAAGCTTAGAGCTTGTCCCAGCTGGGGCGGTGCCCCGCTGGTGGGAGAGTCCTGGTTAAGAGGAAACCCCACTAGCCGACGGTAGGTCGGCGCCGGATCTCGCCATCCAGCGGGGGAAGATCACCGCCATCTCCCGAGAAAACAGGCACTACACTAACGGGACTAATGACTAAAGCAGTTGACGCGCCCGAAAACACGAAAAAATCAATCAATCAATCAATCAATGACGGTTCAAAATCATACTCCAATCGCCTCCTATATTATTTCAGTATAGTATACATACCTTTTGTGGCTCTCACACGCAACCAGTCTTTACAAATGAGGTCTCTAATGAAAGAAAAATGTACAAAGACGTAACGAATTGCACTTTGTCTTTAAAAATATGATGGATTTGTTTAAAAAACGCATCTAAATATTTGTGTCAAATTAAATCCGCAACACTCAGCCGTATTTTTGAGTCTATATCGTTAAATAACTCCTAAAGGAAACGTTTCTACAGGATGAGATCATCTGGAAAATTCTGTTACGTCTTTGCTGATTCGATGCTTCTCTATTCTACCCCACCAGTTCAGAGCCTCTAGAATCTGCAAGTGTCTGTAAAATTAAACTAATTACTTGATGTTATACGCGAATGACCTTCACGGGTGTACCTCTCTGCTCGGTAATAAGGTTGAATAAGAATAGCTTGTATTGACATGGGTATATTTATTGTTATCAATTACATAGAACAAGTGAAGGAGGATTATAGGATCTTGAAGGAAAAGATGTATTACAGGCTTAATATGGAAATAGAAAAATAGGGAAGAGGTGGGGGTTTAACATGTGTGAGTTCTCGCACGAATATGCTAGTAGTAATAATTTATTATAATGATTAATACAACACAATTCAATTTCTTTAATACTTTTTTTCATATCAACATTTTTCTTTTTGGATATAGGTTCTCACACTGGGGCCCGCGGTTCTTCAGTTCCCGAAACTCCAACTGCGATACCGAATTGCGAGTCGCAAAAAATTACCGGAGCTAGTAGCGAAAAGCTAAGTGTCGTTCAAATACCACCACATTTTTAGCGTTTCTTTCGGTTTTTAATATTTCATCGTTTATGGGGAAACCCTATCCGAAAATCCTATTTGGCAGCTTATACTTAAACCTTAGACTATACAGTTTGCAAAAATTCCAGTTTCTATCTTCCTTCAGTTGATCCAAACAACGATACATTCTCGGGGACGCCGGAAATTATGTTAAAGGTTGACTGGACTTTTTGGAATTTAAACCACTAGATAAACCTCAGACTCGATTTACAATCTTGCTTCAGACGAACAGTTCGTAAGCTAAAGTGATCGCACAAATGATTGTCCACTGTTTCTCCTTTCCACCGTTCCACTTTCCGAGCGTTTCCCATTGCTATCCCTTTTTTTTGCAAGGCCCTTTTATTGTTAGTCATTTTCTTTATATCTGTTCTTAAGCCAAACTAACTTTTTGTCACCTATGTATTCATTTCTTGCACAATCACAGGAACATTTCTTAACGCTCGCCAGATACAGGCGCAGTAGGAACCGATCTACTTCCTTTTCGTGAAGATGTTTGGGGATTTTAGCATGGACTAGGCGGTTTATGGGGCGGCAGAGCCGCTATGGGCATGCGTGAGTTTGCTAACACCCCGGAATCGTTTGTGCAAAAGAAGCGAGTCAGTGTGGTCATAGAGTAAGTTCAGAGTAGGTCGGTGTCCAGCGGAATAAAAGGTCGGGCATGAACTGCCGACTAATACTGCTGGCCGACTAAAATATTCGACTGCATTAGACATTCATCACTACGTATACAAGACGTATTGTGAACGAAAATATTGAAACTGCTCTCTTAGTGTAAAGTTTAATACGTTTGATACGCCATGAACGATGTGTCTACATAAGAAACGTCACATTCCTCGAGGATTGGAGGCGAAAGTTCATATTTGACCGAACCTACCAACCACACATTTCCGACCATTCTTTCGTGCGAATTCGTTCGTAGAATAGGAAACATTCTGCCTGACTAGCTGTTCATAAACCATCAAAACAAATTTGTCTATGTTCATGTTATCTATGTTGATGGGCCTCGTTCGACCGAATAATTCAAGTTTATTTGATGCCGTTCTGACAACTGGTAGTGCAATTGAGTTCCACATAACACGTTGGGTGCAGGGAGACTGTTCTGAGCTCTAATGAGTTTTATCGCACGGCTTATATTACGGCCGGCACACGTTTTATTTTACGGCTGTGTTCGTTCGAACTCAAATTCGGATGGACTCTGACCGTACACAATGAAATTTCGTTCGAACTGGGTTCAGGAGAATGCTTAGTGCTCCAAATCTAAAAATTTTGATCCATTCACATATTACAACCCACTGTGTGATATATATTATGATCATTTCCTTATTTTATTTTAATTGCATTACGACGTAATTTAGTATAATGGTGTGAGAGCATAGGCTTCCGCGACCGGAGTCAGTACAGTCGACTCCGGTTGTAGCGAAATCGGATGTAGTGTGCGCTCGGTTATAGTGAATTTAAGTCACTGATCCCGTTTCACTTACATTACAAATACGCATAAGAAGATTGGGTTATAGTGAACATGAACTTCGGCCACAGTAAATGAAGGAAATAAATCCTGGGAATGAATTGGATTTCGCATGTTATTAGGTGAGTAAAAGGGCCTTCGGAGAGTGGGTCGGTCTTCCAGTAGTGCAAGAGGCATTGAAAGGTGTCAATATGGCTTTACGATACTTAGAATCAGATGACAATGCAGAATCAAGTATGGAGAGAACACCAACTCTGGAGAAGGATGTAGAGAAATTTCTAATGAAAAGTATGAATGAAACAATTGAAATAATTGATTTTTTGAGAACAAATAAAGACATTGAAAATTTCAGTTCGTATTGTTAATGAATTTTGCGGTATTTCTATAGTAATAGAACCATCACAGGTGCACTTGTGTCTTGGACGCGGCGTCTCCCGGACAGCCCAGTACATACTAGTACCATGGTGCTCAAGTGTTTCAATATACGTCTAACGGATCATACGAACTAAGTCATACATTTATAAATTGCAGATGTAGATTTAGCGGAGATCTGTATAGCATTCTACGCTCCTGGGCAGGGCTTGCGTCGGTTCGAGTCTTGTTCTAAAAACCGCCCTCATCTGTTGTATGCTTGTGGTTAAGTCGGAGGGAGATGCCGGTGTAAAGTAAACGGCGTTCTTCGTCCATCATGGGGACGCGAGGTCCGATATCAAAAATTAGTATAATATAATTTCTTTCATATCTTTGGAGTGAAAAATATGTATTGCACATTTATATTAAATAAATAGCACTTAATCAGGACGTACAATACCTGTTCGAGTAGTATTTCTTCGCAGTCACACAACGTAGTTCACCCTTAAATAATAATAATAATAATAATAATAATAATAATAATAATAATAATAATATAAAATCAGTATGATTTGGAGTTGTATACATTCAAGTATTAACAATATTATAATTTTAATACAATATATTTTTGACATTCAAGCAATGTTTTATAACAATTTTATTTCGATTTAACCATTTTTCTTACACCAACTCCCATCAAATCACCATTTATCGTATCTTTGCATATCAAATTCCCAATTGGTACGTTTTAAACACATGATAAATTCACTCTTGGAGAGCAATGAGGCTTGTACTCGTATTATCTATCTCGTGAATGGATGTGCTTGTGGTACGAGTGTAGGTGGAGTGATCTCAAAACCATCTTTGATTATGATACTGCTACTCATTGTCGCTTTCTTAGAGAACACATTCCCTTCCCGATTCACACTCTTACCCATCTACTCACCACACGTGCCCATACACACTCATCCACCCAACATGTTAAATAATCAGAACACGTATGCAAATACTCAATGACTCACATTGCACAAATATTATTTATTACTTAGTGGCGAATTATACATTCTCTCTTGAAATATGTTGCTTATTACGAGATGATTTGAAATGTTACTTCATTCTGATTTTTTGAGAAATTATTTTCGACAGCGAGAACTAAATTGTACGAAATCATGGCAAAAACGCAAACTCATTAGTAACAAATTTAGTTTTATTATACATACATTAGATTATTGTTGAGTACATTAGATTATTTGCTTTAACCTACTAGATGCAAGCGTTATAGTTATGCTATTTATAAGTCGTATGTAACGTCTGTGCACTATCGCACCCTCTAACACAGCACTATCCCTAATCTGGCCACGAATTTATGCAAGGAACGCCGGGATTACCCAGAGTCCAGCGTGCACGAATATACGTGTTTTTGAATGCCGACGTAGCCTCCATAAAAGCGAACTGGGGCGGGCATAAATCTCCGCCCTAAACAACACGCTCTCCCAGGTACCCACTCACAGCGACGGTGTGCGTGCGTTTGGGGATCGACGAGGGCAGGTGACCCCGCTGCTGAAGGACGTCGTCACGTCGTCGTCGTCAGACGAAGCGGCGAAGGCCCGCGGTTTGCAGCCACCTCGTTACGTCGGCTAATAATGTGCGGCTAACGAACTGCGATTGTCACCGCGCAATGTGGAGCGGCGTTGGGGAAGCGGGTCCTTTTCACACGGCCTCGTCGACGATATATCACTCTCTTCTGACGTGAAAGTACACAGGAGTCGGGTGGGTTGGCGGGCGGGCGGGTGGGCTAGCCCCAGCGGCGGGCACGAAGTCCGCAGGATGGGCCCACGTCGTTAAAACCGAATGCGGTCGCCGGCTGAGAAGCCGCAACGGGTGCCACTGTCCCGCACCCCGCTCGTTTAATTGATCTTCTGCTGGATGCACTGATTCTTTCGAGTGCGAAGCGAGATGCAGAGGAAATCCTTATAAACTCGAGCATTGAGCTCTCGGACACTGCACGTGGAACTTTTGAATTGTATCATCGCGATTTTTCTTCTTCATTATTTCAAGTTTCTTAAATGTATATTTCAAATAAAATGTGCTTTAAAATGTAGATCCTAGATCAGAACAGACTTAAATAATTCCTTCAAGAATACCTCTGCATGCCATTATCCTCAGAGTTGTTGATTGTCTATCCTTGTGCCAAATTGATACCGGATAATTCATATGTTGCTCCATACAATGTGCATAATGTATCTACACGTTAAAATATTATCGCTTTTTATTTGTTTAGTCAGTAATTAATCGTTAAGAAAAAGCATACGATAATATGTGAACATGTGAGTCATAGGAGCTTTTGGGTGGGCAGACCGGTCACTAAGGACGCAGTCCGGAGGATTGTGTTGTGAAAACCGCACTGATGCAATCGACTCAAGAGGTCACTCAACGGATTCATTTAACCTGGTCCCTTAATTGATGTTCTATGGGGAGCATAAGCAATAACAGCGTTACACTTTTTTTCTAAAGAGTTGACAAATTGAAATTGGTTCCTATGGCAAAGTAACAGTTTCCGTGAAACGTTTATTTAATACAGCAGACTATCAATTTTTATGAAATTTCAGGTTAGTCATCGAGTTGTTCCTTGTTAACATTATGGAAATGATGTGTTCTGTTATTATTAGGAATAGTTTCCACGTAATAAGGGATCCCATATAAGAGTCTTGATATAATGCAAACTCCGTAATATTTTGTCTAACCTTACAAAATAGTATTTCCTTGGAGGATGTTAGAAAAATGTATGCTTCATTTGAAATCCACACCAAATATTATGCAATAAAATACTTGATTGAAAGAGTTAAATGAAAATATTTCAGCACATCCAAAAAACTTATGCCCTTCTCTGGAAAACTTGATAATTTGTTCCTGACGTAACATCACGATATGCAGAACAAGGAAGTTAGTTTTACGTATTGTACACCATGGCCACTTTTGAAATCTAAATCAAAGAAAATGAACATTGTCGGAAGCCCAAAAATCCATAATTATTCAGTTGCATATATTTTAGAAAAAGTATGGTGGTGTAATTCTGAATTCGTATTTCTTCAAAATTACTGTTACTTTTACTATATGTGTCAGAAAGAACTACATAAAGAAAGGCGAGCTGACACAGACTCTGTATTTTCTGCTGGAGGATGTTTGTCTAATTCTCTTCATGTTCCCTATTTCATCTTCCTGCAGAAACCACCGTAGTAAAAGTCTGCACAAATTCCTTGCCTATGCGGTCATGACACGGTATGTAAATATGAAAGTTTTGCAAACAGAAACTTTTGTAAGTTGATAACGGTTCTTGTATAATACAAAAAATAGCATTGCGCGTTAAAGGGAAAGCTTTCTCTGAAGATGAACGATGGCGAATCCAAGGGTAGTATGCTATCAAGAAGCTATTAACCTGTGTGTAACTAGCAATTATAAGGATATGAAACACCCTATTACACAAATTCTTGGACATTATACTATTCTAGAAAATCGAAATCTCTATTTTCCACGACCTTCCGCTTGAGCGAACAAGAAAAAATTCGTCAGATTCATACTGAAATGGGCGTTTATGTAATTTACAAATATATGCTAACGCTTTACATTGCTTAGACACTACGATGTTATATAAAAATCGCAACAATTTCTGGAGAATTTTCTAAATATTGGCAACATATGTTATGAAGATGTAACGTAAAACGTAAAACGTCTGCAAACGTTGTATAAACGTCTTGCTTTTTGAAAATTTTGTATAATATTTTTGTTTATTTAAAAAACGTGTTTTTCTATTTTAACATTATTTATTAGTTTGTTATTTAAAATGAACTATGAAGTAAAAGATGTGAACATTTCATTTAACGTTTTTTGCGTAATTTACAATTTTGAGACAAAGACACTTTGTCAATTTCCAGTGAGGCGCAAGTGATGAAATGTAAATCCCTTTGCCCTAACCTGGAGCTGGCCCCATCGCTTGGGCATCTTCACCGACTCCCGCCAGGGGGCAGTGCACGCCACGACGCGGCGGTCGCGGCGCAGGGCTGACCCTAGCCCCGTGCGTGCGCGTGAGCGCGTGCGTGCGTGCTTTATGGCCCGTCCCCAAGTTGCGCCAGAGTTCTCACACTGCGGCCGCCGAGACCGGCCCCTGCCACACGGGGGGGGGGGATGAAGGACTACGATCGCACGTAGACTTGGTAGTCGCGTAAATGCTCCAGTCGCCAACTTAGTAATTGAATTCGTTGAAGCTTTCTTTATTGCACGTCATGTTGGAATGTTCTTAGGTGGGGTAAACTTCATTGTGAATGGGCGTTTAATGATTTATTGTACAAGAGATTCTTCGTCTGGGAGGGGAAAGTATTACCTCAGCAGCGACGACGGAGCGAGTCAGGTGCCGTTCAAAGTTCTTTTATCGTCGTACGTAATTTTTGATTTTATATTATTCTGTTTTTTCTACTAAAATAAAAACTGTCAGTTCGGATACCTCAAGTTACAGTTTTCTCTCTCGCTCCTTCAATATCCGGATCGCCTACTAGAAAAGATAGATTATTTTATTACCAGCAAGAGATAATGATTTGGTAATATTCTATTAATCTTTTAGAAGCTCTTTTACGCCCTGAATAAAATAAAGGTTAAACGATTCTGTATTAACTACTTATTTTTTCACATTGAAGCTCGCAAAGGTCCGCGTATTTATACCATTGCTTTTATAAATTTTTTTTAAATTTCTTGTATAAGAGCTGTTAATACTTATCCGATGGTAATTATCCATTCTATGGAAGTGCACAAAGAATATATGTCTTCCATTCCTAATAGATTCCTGTATTTTTATGTTGTAGTATATTAACTCATTTCTTTTTAATTTCCATAATGCTGTACGTTTCATAGAATCTAGGATTTTGAAACTATTTTTTTCCTTCTTAAGCTGTACTCGTATCTCGAGAACTTTTCGTCACCGCCGCGACTATTTTATTGGTTCGAAGATCATTCATATTAGCCAATTTTCTGACAGCATAATGAACATATTAGTGAGTGCAAATGCGTGTCGATTGGTGTGTTTCTTTGACTTGTTAATACGATGGCTTTAACGACATCAGTACTTTTCAAATGAGGTTAGTTAAGGAGAAAATTTATGATATTTCGCAAATCGCACTTTCGTATAGAAATTTCGACGTTACTGCTCTATTGTTAATATACCATCGTATAGTTTAATGTTGGAAAACAATATGTCACCCACCAGCTGGACCCCTCTTACCTTCACCACCCCACTACAATCACCATGATCACAACCTCCACCATTACCATCGCCAATAGCCCCTCCACCAATACTACCCCACAGTACTGTATGTACAGCACAATACCTCTCTACGAGCTAAGGCCTACCAGCGGCGCCCCGGCCTTTCGGCCAAGGGTTGAGGGGTACGTATGGTTAGCACATAGCGATCCCTACGCCTTATCTTTGGTCTTCTCAACCTGAGAAGTCAGCTTTCTCATCGCCACACAGCAAAAAGTAGTGGAACATTGCAAGGAAAGTGTACATTTAATTTTTTGCCCTGACCGGGAACCGATCCCGAGGTTGGTCGTGGAAAGCGAGCACGCTAACCAACGAACCATCGAAGGCTTCGCGTATACTCCCCCACTACTACCATTATTTCCTTGACCGTCTCGAACTGCAACCCAATCACCATATCTACCAAACCCATTGCGCCCACCACGACCAGCAAACTTTCTATCATGATTATAGCTTGGAAGTTCAGGCATTTATTTTACCTAAAATAGGTGGGAAAAATGCATATATTTTTACTAAAATAGACAAGAAAAAAGGCATTCATTTTACCTAAAGCAGAGGGAAAAAAGGCATTTAAACAAAGAAAAATCACCAATTAAAAAGAGTGTAAAAACATTTACAATTCGAGTGATTCACTTTTTTATTATAATTCTGAAATTTACATCAGCACTTACGTGGAACGAAACAATCATTTATTTGTAACCTTCATTACACATGACCACAATTTGCTTTACTGTCTGTAAGAGGTGCTATTGTGGACTCTGCTGTACCCTGAAATGGCATCCGTGAAAACGGAATTATGATTTTTGTTCTTCACAGTTTTGTAATATCTTAGCACCGAGAAGGGTGTACATCATATACAGAGAGATTTGTCGTCAAAAGGGATCGGAAGTCAAATTCAAATGTAGGAAGAGATTCCTCGTTAAAGAAAAAAGTCAGACGGCATCAATGTAAAAAATGAAACATCTTGAGTTTTTCTGGAATGTAGGTCTCATTAAGATTTTTAACGCTACATGACCCCGGAGCTTCCGATTCCACATAAAGACAAAACACAATCGTGCCTTCGAGTTGTCCAGTCTTGAAGGTATGTTTCCAGCTTCATCGAGATTGGTATTGGGTGAAAACAAGGAAAATAATGACGAAAAAAGAAGAAAAAAGCAAAAATAAAGCGAAATAATAAACTTAGGCATTATAAGCTAACAGAAGCTAAGACGAACAATTAAATGTGTCTTATTATTAAAAGTCATAAAATCATAACAAGAGAAAAGCTATTTTGCCAAACTTCCAGGCTCTAATTATAACTATTCCTACTTGTGTCAAAATCACATCCGAGCACTACTACTACGATTTCCAATGCAGCTACAACTATTATTGGCACCGTCACTCCATCACCACTTCCACCGCCTCCCTTGCCGCCTGTTTCCGCCACCCCTTGCCCCCTCCCGGACGTCTCCGCCTTCTCCATCCTCCGCAGCTCCCCGCCCCGCCCCGCTCCGCCCCGCCCCGCCCCACCCCGCCCCGCCACGTCCCCGGCGCGCCTTGCGGCGTCTCCTCCGAGGCCCTTCCGAGTTGGACGAAGTTCGCGTCGCGTCCGGCCATCTATCCATCCATCTATCTATCTTGGGTTTCCTTTCAAGTGACGGCGGGGTCATCAAAGAGGGCGACCGGGCGCTGGGCCCCGCCCCCACCGCCCCCGCGCCCGCCTCCGCCGCCCCGCCCGCCGCCGCCTCCCGGGGCGGTCCGCTCATTGCAGCCAGATTTATGGGGACTCCGCGCGGAAACTGTCGACCTAAGCTCGTATACGCAAGCAGCAGTTTGTATGCCCATGCACTTTCCAGAAGAGAGAATCATAAATTGCCAAGAGGTCCAGTGTCTCTCTCCCTGCTTCTCTTGTGTTCTCTCGCGCCGCCACCGCCGCCGCCGCCGTCCCTTCAGCCCCTCCTATATTGCTGATTTATAAATATGACTGCGAAGTATAATAATACCCAACCCCCCTCCCCTACCTCCCGCTCGTCTCCCTAGAGCGCAGACACCGTCACCCCTTCCTCTCAAGTCCTGCCTCCTTCCTCGTCCTTACTGCCCCCGCCCCCCGCGAGGGAGGAAAAAAATCTCTAAAGGTATAATTGAAAATTGATTTACGCGGTCCACGCTGTCAGATAGAGTAAAGACGAAAAGTAAAGTGGGGTGGTAGGTAGGGGCTGGAGGGGTGGGAGGAGGGGGACATCAGGAAAAACCAGCAGGTCGGAGGTGGCGCCGTGACTTCCCCTGCGCAGCCACCCTTCGCGTCGCCGCCGCAAGTTGGGGCGAGAGGCCACCCCAGCGCTTCGGGTGGTGGGATGCGAAGGTGAGAAGGGGTGCGATGTGGCCGCGGAGGTGGTTGCGACGGCGGTGGCGGTGGCGGTGGCGGCGGCGGCGGCGGCGGCGGCGGCGGCGGCGGCGGAGGCGGCGGCGGCAGCGGTGGCGGCGGCAGCGATGGCGGCGGCAGCGATGGCGGCGGCGATGGAGGCGGCGATGGAGACGGCGATGGAGGCGGTGGGAACTGAGGTGCCAGCGAAGGCGGCAGGGGTGGCGGCGGGGTCGGAGGATGCGGGGGCGGAGGAGGCGGGGGTGGAGGTGATGGCGGTGGTGGTGGTGGCGGAGGCGACAGGCGCGGCAGCGGGGACGGCGGCGGGCGTGGAGGCGGCGGCGGGGACAGCGGCGGGGGCGGGGGCGGGGGCGGCGAGGGCGGCGGGGGCGCGGCTATGCAAAGCGCTCCGTAAGGACATTACAAAGTCTCGAAATGACTGCCTGCAATCAGGGTCCTGAGGATTAACGATGGATACTCCCTCCACACGTGGCAAAGAGGAGTGGCAGAAAAGGTTGAGAGGGTGGATGAAAGAAACATGGGCTGCCGGTCGGTGTAAAAGTAAGTGCAAAGGTATTAATAGTTGGGATCACATGGACTGAATGAAGTTTCCGAAGTTTTCTCACCCGGCGGGAGCATGAGAACGAAAATGACAAAGAAATTAGGAAGTCTGAGAATGGAAGATGTGGGACTTACACATAAATTGCCAATCGTGGGCTACGTTGTCGGCCGAATTAAATGGTTTATCTATTAAGAACAATTTAAAATTATCGTGCTTCTGATACAAGAGATACAAAATAATGTAGAGATCTCGGAAATATGCAGAAAGACAAAACTGTATTAATTTATATTTACGAAATAATTGCGTTTACATAATAGAAAAGTACAGTATAGTTTTGATTTTCTCTATAACTTCTGATGTAATATAAGTGAAATCAAAGTCGTTCCTGAACCAATTTTTACGCTGTAAAGTCTTCACTTTCTTTCCTTTCTTCTCACCCGCGACATTTCCGAGAATGTAAAATGGAAAATAAAAGCAGAATGCAAGTGAAGCTTATGTTAACTGTGGAATAATGGAATAATGTTCATGTTTTCGAGAACGAAGTACATATTACGAATATATCCGTACGTAATAGGAGATGTTTACGTAAATTCACTTGGTAAGAATACTGTGCTCCACTCCGTATCAATGTGAGCAATTAGCGGTTTTTTGAAATACTCATGGTTAATTTATGGAGATAAGAGATCTTAAAAGTTCTAAATTTTCAAGAAAACTAAAATTACATTTCAACTAATTACTGAGTCGTGGAGTGAACAACCCTTATACGTCGCTAGAGTGGAGGCGATTTGAAGAGTGCGTGAAAAAAACTGTGATAGAGAGACAAAGCACGTGGGAAGTAGCATTATCTGAAGTATGAATGCCAAATTCGTGATATTAAAGCAATGTGGAAGTACCGAAGGCTAAAATGCAGATAATGGAAGAGAAACTGATAAATTGAGCATCAAACCTTCGACGTCGTGTTTGATGTTTGCAAGCAATGAAGCATAGAACCAATAGACTTCTGCAAACGCTATATCGGAATAAACACAATATAGGAATTGTTATCTTCAGATTCTAATCACTAAGTAGTTATTTCACGTGTGTGTTCGATATCTGCAAGATGGGTTCAATATTCATGGTCGCGCTAACTTTAATAAACGTTTAGCGGTAGTTATTAAGTCTATTCAATGAATGTTTAATCAATATTCTGACTATAAATGGGGAGGACAACAATATTTGTTTAATCTTAATGACCAACGTCTATGAAATAAATGCGCTACAAAGATAATTTCAAAATTCATTTCAAATGTTTATTGTTGAGCTCTTCCCTACAGGATATTTAGACTACAGCACTGTTCGGTGCTTGTGGTTTAGTTAATAAGGATGTACGAGTAGCAACGCAATGTTTTCAATTGTTGATAGCGATATCAAATTAGGTATCGAATCAAACTCCCCTTTCCTCGCCTCTTTCAGCCCACACAGGAAGAGGACATCCAGACGAGGAACTGCCAAAGGAGGGGACGATGCATTCCACCACGAGGAGGCCAAGGGGAGGGGAGAGAGCAGCCCTAGAGCGAGGGTGGAATCCACCCTCCAGCAGTGCATCGGTTTCTTTGACTGCATAGACGGCCGCGGGCGGAGCGGGACGGCGAAACGGCATGCAAATTGGGGTATTCATAACCTCGCGCTCAGCAGCTACGCAAAAAGAGCTGGTAGCGAATTTGTTTACTGGTTCTGCTCTCCGCCACACTCACAGCACCGCCACCGCCACCGGCACCGCCACCCTGCTTCGTCCCTGCCCTGCTCCCGCCCCGACTCTGTTTCTGTCCCCGCCCGCGCCCCTTCCCCGCCCCGTCCCTCCCCTCCCCTCTACGCCCCTCCCCGTCCCTCCCCGCGCCCGCTCCTACCCGCCATTCCCCGCCCCCGCCCCGCCCCCGCCCCGTCCCCGCCCCCGCCCCGCCCCGCCCCGACCCCGCCCCTGCCCCGCCCCGCCCCGCCCCCGCCCCGCCCTCCCCGCCCCTCCCCTCCCCTCCCCCTCCCCCGCCGCCGCACCCCTCCCCGCGCCCCGCCCCGCTCCCGCCCCGCCCCCGCCACTCCCCCGCCCTGAACTCCCCTCCCTGCCTCCGTCCCGCCCTCGCCCCACCCCCGCCCCCATTCCCACGCCCATTCCCACCCTTATTTTAGCTTCGCCAACGCCACAGTCCCCATACATGTCTTCGCCCTGGCACGTCTGCATCCGCCTCCGCCTTCATTTCGCCCCCGCCTTCGCTTTCACCACCGCCCCCTCCTCTCCCTCTCTACCCTACCTCCATCTCACCCCGCCTTCAACCCATCCCCGCCCTTGCTACCCGCACTTTAACACCACCCCGCCATCGCCACCGTCGTCATACACATAGGCGCCCCAGGCTCCGCCCCACCCCGCCTCCGCCTCCGTCTTCGCCTTCGGTTCGTCGTCTGCTGAATGGAGACATCCCGCAATTCGTCGTCGACTAATGGCGACTCACTCAGCCTGCCCCGTCGCGCCGGAAGAGAATCGTTGAACCGCTCGAGGGGGATTCGTTCCGTGTGCTTTTCTCGTCCGGTTGCAAACGGGTCTCGCTGGTGTGAAGCACGCAACGCATCGAAGGCCGCAGAATGCGCTGCCGTCGTTCGCTATTTATTAGCGATATGAATATCAATTGACATTTCCTGTGTGTGCGAGTGGTATAAATTGTAAGGCGTGCTCGAGTTTAATGTAACTGTATATTTCAGCGATGACGGTCTTCGTGTCGGTAATAAATCTTTCCGATTTTCCTCAAGTAAATTTATTTATCAGGAAGATGTTGGAGACATTTGGTGTTTCAGTTCTGACGTGGTTCTCATGAAAGAAATTTCAAGAATAATTAAGTCGAAACTTGTACCGTGCCCTTGAAGATTTCTTTTAAACAGACTAAGAAATGAAAAAAAAGTCTTATGATACTAAAAAAATGTTATAAACACAAGATTTCTCAGTTGAAATATCGTGCAAACTGAGAAATATCTAGGAAAAGGTACATAGCAACCTTTATCATAAATATATTTGGGGACGTTTATTGTATTTTCACTAGGAAAAATTCTCTGTAATCTTGCGAAGATTGCGTTAACGTAAGTTTTCCGTCATTTTACGTTCTATGGTTTTCAGTAGATAATATTACATTAAAAGATCCTTCCAGAAAACTGCACAACAACCTGGACTCTGACCGGTGAAGTTTCCCCTCATTTTTCTACGAGCTGTCAAAAAGAGACTGTCTTCTCCGACCAAGTCCATCAGTTCCGCAAATTAAGTTTTGAGTACAAGCCCACTGCCGCTGTCTTCGTTGAAAGATGGTTTCGTCGCAAGGTAGATCAGAGATCGGCCTTGGCCTGACGTCTGGTGATGGATTTGGAATGTGCCTTCGGCCTCCACTTTCATTTGTCAGAATTCCCACTAGTTTTTTCCAAATTCCTGGAAAATATTTTGGTAGAAGAGCTCTTCATTTGGCGAAAATTGCTGTAGAAAGAAAACTTTAGTCATTTAAATAACTTTGCTCCTGTGAACTGCATTTTCATAAACTTCATTTTAAAATCTCTGAACTGTGTATAAAATAACCGAATAAGTCTAATATGTCGACAAGATTATGCTATTGTTTTGTTTTTTAATGAGGATGTTTACGATGCCGAAATAAGTTTTATAGTCACTGGAAAGAAACATTTATATTTACGTGGAGACGTGACGATGATTGGTTTCAATATTGATTTCAACTCGCTCAACAAACTGAAGTAATGAACAAATGATGGTATATCATTCATTCAATAATTTTAAGATAATTTTTATGCATATAGAATAAAATCAATTAATAAAATCAGGCGATGATAAATTTCCAGCGCACTATATTAGCTTGAGTAAAAAAATAAAACATCAATGAAACAAAGTCACCTAGAAAGATTCTTAACGAAAATCCTCAGTGTTTTAAATAGATGTCATCGGCAGTGAACATTTACCTAGTCTCTTCCTTGCTATTTCGTTCGAATTTTATGAATGCGGTCCCGAATATGAATTATAGAATCAATATATGTTATATCACTGATCTATTTTGAATTTCTCGACAAGCCAGTTGTCCTGCGTTTATATTTCTACAAAAAGCCAACCCTTTTCTTTCTTCTTACTTCAGGTATTGACACGATCTTACTGAATGCTTCCACAAGTAAATTGTAATATTTCATATGAATCTTTTGCATGATTCATCAGAAGTTAAATGAGACAAATTTTGTTTCAGAAAATATTTTTTTTTATGTTATGTGATTTATTCATGAAATGTGAAGCCCAATGCAAAAATTAACGTGATTGGTTCCGAAGTATGCTTAAGAGAGCAGAACGTGAGCGAAGGGCAGAGGACGGAGAACAACAAAGAGAGCAGCGATCGCCAGGGCGAGGGTGAAGGCGAAGCCGGGCATGAGGATGAGGGCGAGGGTGTGAGCGGGTGGCCCGGGCGAGGGCGAGGGCGAGGGCGAGGGCGAGGGCGAGGGCGAGGGCGAGGGCGAGGGCGAGGGCGAGGGCGAGGGCGAGGGCGAGGGTGAGGGCGCGGGCAAGAGCGGTATCGGGGACAGGGCGGGTGGCGAGGGTGAGGGCGTGAGCAAGGGGCGGGGAGGGGCGAGGGCGGGTGGTGAGCGACCGCTGGGTATCGTTAGCGCCTGCTGCACCTTGAGGGCTTCGCGCGCCCCCTGCCTTGGGATTTGGCTGCGCGGGGAGAGCGAGGTGACACACCCACCGCTGACTCCCCATCTACCTCACCGCACTAGCGCCCACTGCCACCTGCCCTGATTTGCTGCTCCCGCCGCCCCCACAGCCCCCGCTGTCCCATCACGTGCCCACAGTCCCCGCTCACCACACCTTCCCACACATCTTCACAGTCCTAGCCTTTTTCACCGTCCCTACAGTTTTCGCCGTCAATGTCGTCCTGGCCGTCGACGTCTTTCTCATTGTCCTCCCGTCCGTTCTCGGGAGCACCGACATCCCCGCCATTCCGATTTTTCAAGTCGTTCCCGTCAATATCTCCTTCCCGTTCTCTCCGTTTCCGCAGCTCTTATTGCTTCCACCGTCACCTAGGACTCGCTAGAATCAATGCCATCTGTGCCGTTCCTACGAATATTGCCACTCACTCTGCCCGTCTCCCAGCCTCGTCAACCTTGCCGCCATCACTACCCCCTCACTTCCGTCGTCTATCAGTCCAACCGGCTAGGCGTTCGCCTCTTCCCGCGCCACCGCAGTCCTTGTGACATTCACAAAATCTGCCATCTTTCTCACCTCAGTCGCCATATACGTCTTCTTTTCACCTATTATCTTTGCCCATCAACTACTCTAGCTTTGGCAGTCTTCACCAACCTCTCTGAATGTCATTCTCGTCAGTTATTGTTGCATCACCCGCTCGGTTTGCGTGACACATTCCTGACACTGTAGCCGGAATCGGTCTCCTCTCTTTCCAGCCCCCACTCCCCATTCCAACTCCATCGCTCCGTTCCCACCTCTCCTTGAGCAGTACATCCGCCTACCACTGATCCTCCACTCCTCCTCTCTCTTTCTGACCACAGAATATTTTTTTCGCCCAAATAATAGATGCATTCCCAGACGCTATATCCAGTTCCCAAAAAGATACTCTTCCTTGTCACCTTCAACATCTAGATAGACAGCATTTTCTTCCATCTACCGCTGCCGCTCTGGCTTTATATCGAGGGCGGCCGAGCCGGAGGAGGTTTAGGAGAAGGTATAGACGGAGGTGATACTGGTGGAGGATTGGAAGGAGGAGGAGTAGGTATAGATTGGTATATATTGGGGAGTAAGAAATAGGAGGAGCAAGGGGAGGAGGTATAGGTGTACGAGAGGAGCTACAGAATGGGAAGAGGAAGAAATATAAACGGACAAGGGGAGGAGATATAGTTGGAGGAGTTATAGTCAAGGGAAGGGAGATTTTGTGGCTGGAGGACGAGATGTTGGTGGAGGAGGGAGAGAAGGCAAGGCGGTAGGTGGGCGGAGGGGAAGTAGGTGCAAGCGTTGGAGGGGGTTGTAGGCGTTAAAGGTACAGAGGAAGGAGGTGTAGTCGTAAGAGGAAGTGTCAATGGAGGAGGAGGTATTGGCGGAGGTGGGAAGCAGGTTTAGGAGGAGAAAGTGTAGATGGAGGATGTGGAGGTAGTAGTATAGCCAGGCGAAGGGGAAAAACGTTATTGGTGGAGGAGCTGTAGAAGGACGAGGAGGAAGTAAAGGTGGAGGCGATGAAGAGATATAGGCGAAGGAGGGGTGAGGAATAGTTGGAGGAGGGGGAGGAGGTGTAGTTTGTGGAGAAGGAGGGGTAGACGACGGAATGGGGAAGGTATACATGGACGGGGAAGGGGAGGAGGTAAGTCCGAGGCGGGGTAGGAGATGTAGGCGGCGGCTGCGGAGCGGGTCGCGAGGTGGCAACAATGGCGTTAGGGGCGGCGCGCGACACGCGAGGACGAAGATGAAGCGCGGGAGCGCGGCGGGGCGGGGCGGGTGGCGGGCCGGGAGAGGGCGGAGGCGGTGGGAGTGGGCAGTCCCGTGAGATGGATGGCTGGCCGCGCCGGTCAGTCCACCGCTTCTCCATAGGCAGGCGCCGCAGGATTCCCTGCCCGCAGCGCCTTAAATCTTTCTCACCGGACAGCGGGTTTAATGGGATGTCCCTACCCGGCCCGGGCCCGGCCCCGCCGCCGCCGCCGCCGCCGCCGCCCCCCGCGCGGGCCGCGTTGGCCGCCGCCGCTGGCCGCCGCTGGGCTCCGCTGGGCGCGCGCGCGGCCGGTGGGAGGGGCGGCGTCGTTGTTGTGGAGCTGCTTGAGCACGTTGTCCGTGTGAAGTGGGGATCATCGCGAAACACTCCCATGGCTGACAGATGTGGAGGTCTAGGGACATTTTGCGACTAGATGTCTTTACTCTCATAGGACGTATCGCTTACATGATTGGAATGCCCCGTTTTCCCATTACAGTGAAATCTGTATACCTTACGAATTCCAATGTATTCAGACTTCGCCCCCCTTGCCTTTCCTGTCATTGTGTACATAAGTAGAGTTAAGTTACGACGATGAAGAAGATAATTACTCTTTTAAGATCCGAGTTTCTTTACTCAAGACGTTATTGTTAATTTTTTATAATCATCAACACCTAATTATTAAGCAAATGCCATCTCCATGTGAGATTTTTTTTGTCATGGTCATTGATAATTTGTTTTGGCTTTGCTTGGCTTGACTTCACTGAGTTGCGATTACGGATTTTTCGTAGATGGTAGGTTCTTTGTGTGTTAAAATTTTTTCCAAAAATAGACAAGACAGTAGAAGAAATAAAGTGAACCGAAAGCGAGTTACACTGCTGATCTGATGAATCAAACCAATTAAATATAACATTGTCAAGTTTGTTTCCATTAATATTATTATTGTCAAGACGCAACCAACCCCAGCGGACTTGGCTCGACTTTCTTTACCTTGTATTGGAAGCGACGAAGATGATAGGTGCAGTCCAGTGTTGACGGGATCTACGTTTGTGACTTGCACAATCCATGGAGATTAACAATGACTGTACTTCTGCCGACAATGATTTTGATGTCATGATTAACGGGTGGTTTGAAAGTCGGATAGATTCAGGGAATCAATTGGAAGGAAGAATAACTCGGATCACCGAAAGTAAGTTTTTATTACATGATGACCATCAACCAGCATATGTAATTTTATAACGAAACTGTCTTGTGGAATCAGATTCTTAAAAAATAAATATTCCTTAGTTCGGAGCGACTTCAATGCTAATAAATTTATTTACAAGAATGTATAATTTCATTTGGAGTCTACACAATGAAGGGAAAACGGTCATAATTTTTCAACAATATGTTAAGATAGCGGAAAAACTAATCCTTACGGGTTGCAAGATAGACGGCCAAAACAATAAAAAATTCAATAGAGACATGATGTTTGCTCATAAGTTTCTGTAATCGTAATATTGTGAACCGTTATTCCGTTTCGCACAATAATTATCCAAATATATACGAAACAAAACTTGTATAGTGAATATTATAATTACAATATTCGCATATATTTAATTAATCCACTCAGTGAGAAATAACCGATCCTTTCCGCGATGACTGAAGAAGTGAATTGAAATTGTATTCTTATTGACATTCTGAGGAAAGTTTCAGCACTTTCTCTTAAGTTAAAGTGATGAGGTATCTAGGAGGTCTAAGTGATGATCAAATTCTGATCAAATTCAACGACGAAATTTTCAAAAATGAGAAAAATGAATATGCTCAGCAAAAGATATTTCTTCGAGAATAGTGAACGTATATCTCCCGAAAAAGTCCAAACCATAAGAAGTGTATGAAGAAACAGCATTTTGTACACTTACAGAGTGACAATCGTTCTGATGATTCTTTCAACAACCAATTAGTGCGATACTCATGGATCACCTGCAGCAGCTTAATATTAAAGAGTGTTTACATGAGATTTAGAGAATAAAGATACTGGATACTTGTCACACCGTTCACAAACGTTTCAAGATTCTGGAAAGACACTTCGATATGAACTTGAAATATGCGACGTAATTTTTCAACTGTTACATTGACAATGGTGACCAGATAATATTTTCCATTTAATTAGCTGGTGAATTTATTTAAACAATAACAATAATACTAATAACAATAATTATAATAGTATTGCGTATTTTGAAATATACATTATTATTATTATTATTATTATTATTATTATTATTATTATTATTATTATTATTATTATTATCATCCAAATACACATATATTATATATTTGGAATTGTGGAGACGGATTATCAATCTTTTGCCAGGCCTGAGTCCTGCTTTCATTTATAATCCAAGCCTGGGGATAAGGGAAATATGTGGCGAGTATGACGAATTCCCTTCACCGTATACCTACCATACGTGGCCTGTCTAAACTTTTCATTCGCTGACAACTGAGATGATTGTAGTGGAAAGGTACAGCTCTATTTTTGCGCAGACTGGGACCTGAGAACACACCATGAAAATACAACACGCTGGCCATGAGACATCCCAGGGGCAGTAATAATAATAATAATAATAATAATAATAATAATAATAATAATAATTTAAATGGGCCGAATGAAAATAAAGAAAGAAACGTAGTTCGTTGCAGGCGAAAAGCGCTACCCCAGCGCGATGTCCAGTGAAAGACGCATCATCTGCCGCAACTCGGAGCTCCCAGTCGGCACCTGCTGACCTTCCGCAGGTGAGAGCAGCTCCGTCGAAGCGGGGACTCGACGCCGCGCGCTCCGCCCCCGCGACCACGGGCGACGCGGCCGACGCGCCGGCAAACTTCCAAGAGCCGCCGCCCCACGTAGAT
>BLKR01008110.1:0-25716 GCA_011170035.1 Teleogryllus occipitalis
AACGAAGAGTTATCGCAACAAATAGAAAGATTTTGGATTAATGAAACACTTCCAGAAATTCAGTGCTTTACAAAAGAGGACAAAGCATGCGAGGAACAATTTGCTAATACTGCTTTTAGAGATGGAACAGGTAGATTTGTTGTTCGCTTACCTATCAGACAAGAAGTTACTCTGGGTAATTCGAAAGAAAACGCAGTTAAAAGATTAGAATCATTGTTAAGAAGGCTTTCTAGACAACCAGAGCTTACATAGATTTCATGGATGAGTATCAAAAGCTTGGACACATGACTTTAGTTGATAAAGAGAAAAACCAAGTACATGCTAATTCATATTTTATACCACATCAAGCTGTATTACGCCCAGAGAGCAAAACGTCGAAAATCAGAATTGTATTTGACGCATCGGCAAAATCTTCAAATGGCACTTCTCTAAACGATAAACTTATGACAGGGCCGAATTTACAAAGAGATCTTCATATCATTATTAGATTTCGCAGTCACAAATGTCATAACTGCTGACGTGGAGAAAATGTTTAGACAAATTCTCATACATCCTGATGATAGAAAATATCAGCAAATTTTGTGGAAAGAAGAGCCTAACTCAGATTTTAAGGTATATCAATTAAACACAGTAACGTATGGCACAGCATCTGCGCCTTATCACGCCATGAGGTGTTTGAATGAACTGGCTAATATATATGAAAAAGAATTTCCATCTGCAGCAAAGATTATCCGTGAAGATTTTTATATGGATGATTGTTTAACAGGTGGAAGTACAATAGAAGATGTAATTTGTCTACAACAACAATTACAAACCATTTTACAGAACGGAGGGATGCTGTTACGCAAGTGGAGATCCAACGACAAGAGAATTTTACAAAACGTCAAGAACTCAGGTAAAACACCTTTATTGGTTCTAGATGAGGAAGCTAGTAAGACCTTAGGATTACTTTGGAATTCAACACAGGACTGTCTCCAGTTTAAAATGAAACTGTCAACACAAAACCCAGAAACTAAAGGAGACGTTGCTTCAAGGATTGCACAGGTATATGATCTTCTTGGACTTGTCAGTCCTGTATTAATCAAGGGTAAGATCTTGATGCAATTATTGTGGGAAGACAAGATGGAATGGGATTAGTTATTACCACCAAAATATTTAAAGATTTGGATTGATTACTATTCGTCTCTAGAGCAACTTAATAATATCTACATACCGAGGAATGTTAATCCTGTGAACACTTTTAATTTATTCGGATTTAGTGATGCTTCCGAAAAGGCATTAGGAGCTTGTTTTTATGCAATCTACAGAACACATCAAGGTGTTTACATCTCCAATCTGATTTGTGCAAGGGCGAAAGTGGCACCTCTGAAGACTGTCTCATTACCAAGACTTGAATTAGAGGCAGCTCTTCCACTCGCAAAACTCCTAAAGAAATTAGAAGAAGCTTTAGGAGATAAAATAGATATAGTGAGACTATGGAGTGACAGCACTATAGTCTTGGGATGGATCAATACCGAGCCAAGATTGTTGAAGACGTTTGTAGCAAATCGGGTAGCAAAGATTAGATAAATGACAGAACATGCTGTGTGGAAACATGTTTCATCGGAGGAAAATCCTACGGATATTCTCTCTAGGGGTATTGCAGCAGCAGAGCTTCAAAACAAAAGGCTTTGGTGGAAGGGACCTCCATGGCTCAGTACTCCTAATCCACATCCAGAATACTCGAAAGAAGCAGAGACCGAGTTACCAGAATTGAAAACAACAGTGACATTGATTGTTACCTGTACAGACAGCCTTTTACATAGATTCTCATCATTTTTTAAGTTGTGTCGTGCAGTTGCAATTTGGCAACGATTTATTCGTAATTGCAAGTATAAAAATATGAAGACAATTGGTTCAATAACTGTTGAAGAGGTTCAACAGGCCGAAAATAAAGTGATCGAATTGATGCAGCTAGAGACTTTCCATCATATAAGACAGTGCTTGAAGAACAAAGTGCGATTCCCAAAAAGAACTGCATTAAAATCACTCAGCTTATTTATCGATGACCAAGATGGATTGATAAAAGTGGGAGGAAGACTCCGATTTTCTGACCTAACAGAAGAACAAAAACATCCAATTCTTCTACCTGCAAATCATAAAATTACAGAGCTGATCATGAAAGGAGAACATGAACGTTTGAAACATTGTCCACCAGAACAGTTATTACACGCAGTTCGTCAAAAATATTGGCCTATTTCTGGTAGAAGAATAGCCACTAGGATTGTCAAACGATGTCTCAAGTGCTTTCGTTTTAGCCCTGATGTTTCAGAAGTACGCATGGGAGATCTACCAAAAGAGAGAGTCACTTCAGTGATTCGACCATTTATTACAACGGGAATAGACTATGCAGGACCAATCTCTATCAGAGAAAGTCGCAGAAGAGGAAGAATACACGTAAGCAAAGGCTACATTGCAGTTTTCATTTGCTTCAGTACCAAAGCTGTCCATCTAGAGCTTGTGTCTGACCTTACAACAGACGCATTTTTAGCAGCACTTCAAAGATTCACTGCCCGTCGGGGTTTGTGTAAACAAATATTTTCGGATAATGGAAAGAATTTTGTTGGCGCTTCAAATGCCTTAAAGGAAATAGTCTTTCCTGGAGAAACAATCTAATTTTATAGCATCTTCCGTCGCTCGACAGCAAATCAAATGGCAGTTTATGCCTCCACGATCGCCTCACTTTGGAGGATTGTGTGAAGCTGCAGTGAAGATGATCAAAAGACATTTGTTAACAGAAACGCAAGGTCATTCTTTTACTTATGAAGAAATGTATACCATATTATGCGACATTGAGGCTGTACTGAATTCACGCCCTCTTACACCTTTACCAAATGATCCTAATGACATTCAAGTTTTAACCCCCGCTCATTTCATTATTGGCGACTCACTAGTCCAGCCTGTACAATTAAATGTAAGCATTGAACCTGATAATCGTTTGTCTCGTTGGAAACACCTCCAAAAGGTTAGGCAAAGACTTTGGCAGCGGTGGCAGCGAGAATACCTCCAAGAACTTCAGAAAAGATTAAAATGGCACGATTCGAGTCAACGAATTAATGTTGGTTCCCTAGTCCTTCTCATTGAGGACAATGTCCCACCATTACAGTGGCCTAGGGGTAGAGTGATGAAAATTCATCCAGGACCAGACGGAGAAGTTAGAGTTGTTACTATTAAAACAACTACTGGAATATTTACCAGAAGTGTCAAAAAGATTTGTCTTTTACCAATAGAAGATGAAGACTGCAAGAAAGAATAGTACATATTATGTAACTAATTCATACATTGTGTAATTGTTTTCATAATGTTATTATTGGGATATTGAAATGTTAAAATATCAAATAATTTGTTGAAAGAATACCTTTCAAGGGGGGCAGAATGTTACTTAGAATGTATGTACTGCAGGTGGCACTGACGGTTGCCAAGACTTTGTTTAGTGGTTACGATTCAATGGCTCAATAAATGTCACATATTGTGAGTTTTCATCCTTCTCAATTAACAGAGGATCAAATTAGCTCATCTCGATGTCTTTATATGAAAAATTAAAATTTATCACAATTTTCAGTCGACTTCGCAGATCCATTTTACGATTTCAGGATCACTTAAATCTACAGTAAAGTTTTTGATAAACTGAAGATCTTATGATGGTTAGGATTAACAGCTTGGTCAGCCCACATTTAAGTTGCATGAACCAGCAGCATCTTTTGTATTTGAACTCGTATGTTTTGGTCGTAGGAGAGTTGTACAAACAAAAACTGGCCATAACATTTCTGAAAATTTGTACTCAGCGTAACTGGATATAATACATAAACGAAAACTGCAAGGCTACGTTATAACAGCACCCGCATTCCCGTAATTGAAACCCACAAACTTTACGCCGCAACTTCTTTGTTCCAACTCGTTCCGGAAACAGCTTCGGATGCTACGCGCCGTGCCGCGGCGTCGCGTTCTCACTTGCTTCGGCCCATACATTCGCGTTATGTCGTCCAGTCGGGTCGCGACTGCCTGGGGGTGGGGACGAGGCAGGGGGGCAGAGCCGTCTCGATGGGCGGAGCGGGAAGAACTAGGTGGAGAGATGAGAGCTGAGGCGAGACGGGAAGAGGCTAGAAAGGAGTGGCGGGGAGAGGCGAGGCCTAGAGAGGCGAAGCGCGGAGAGGCGAAGTCGAAGGCCTGGCGGGGAGAGGAGACGAATGGTGGGAAGAGGAAGGGTGTGGCGGAATGAGGCGAGGTGGAGAAAGATTGGGGAAGAGAGACGAAACGGGACGGGAAGTGAGACGGCAGAATGCGCATGGCCGGGAGAGGAGGGGAAGAGAGAGGATAGGCGGGGAGAGGCGAGTTGAGAAGAGGGGAGTGGCGGGGCAGGCGAGACGGAACAAGAAGGGAGGGGCGGGCTGCGTGTGGCGAATAGAGACAAGGCGGAGGAAAGACAGGTGACATACGCGGAGGGGCCAGGTATGGATAAGCAAAGCGGGAGAGATTAGGCGGGGAGAGAGATGACGGGAAGGGAGAGGCTGTGATGCGCATGGCGGGGAGAGGCGGGGAAAGAGAGATGAGGCGGGGAGAGGAGAATGGCGGGGCAGGCAAGACGGAACAAGAAGGGAGGGGCGGGCTGCGTGTGGCGAACAGAGACAAGGCGGAGGAAGGACAGGAGGTGAGATACGGGGAAGGGCCAGGGATGGAGAGGCGGGGCGGGAGAGATTAGGCGTGGAGAGGCGGGGCGGGAGAGATTAGGCGTGGAGAGACGGGACGGGAAGGGCGAGACGTGACGCGCATAGCGGGGAGGGGCGAGGCAACGGGAGGCGTGGCCGCCCTTTAGCATCTTCGCGCGCAGATTGTGTGTCCGCGCGCAGTAAAAGCCCAGCGATCCGTTCCTGCCGCGCTCGCTCGCGTCCGCCCTTTACGAGTCGCCCTGCGAGATGCATCAGTCCTACGTCTGCACGCGGGCGGCTGCTTTTATGGCGAGAAAAAGTTTGTACGACACCGTTAGGAACGCGCCATCGCCCTCACTCTTCACATCGTCCGCGGAGTTCGCAAGTAATCTGAGGAGGGACCCTCACGAGCTCCGATTCAAACTCTGAGACAAAATATGTCGCAGATCTTTTCCAAGTTGCGCGGATACTTCTTCGCTCTAGTGGATAATCGCAATGTTTATTCGCGTTTTGTTAAACTGTTGAGACTCTTCACGCATTGATTCCTGACCAATATTCATAAACTTAACCCCCTACACTACCGTACAATATAAAAAAAACGGTAAAAGCGGACGAGTTCAGATTGTTTCGAAATGAAATTTCTAACTTTGCGAAAACGGAAGAAACTTTTTTTTAACGCTGAGGCTTATGAGGAATCTTCTGAAGGGGGTTATCTGATTGGATAGTTTGTGTAGCTAGAAAGGTAGCTATGTAGGTGATTGGGTTGTTTTGAGTTGATTTATTGATTAACTATGTAATCTTCAATACGATTAAAATAATAAAACTAATTTTAAGATTTCCATCACATTCTTATTCATAACTCATGCAAATCATCAAACATCATTTGTTTTTATTGAAATTTATTACGAACAGAATGCTTTAATGTGAGGGTGGATAGCTGAGAGGATGGAGAATGTGGACGTGTGAGTAGGTCGGTGGGAAGGGGTGGCGAGTGAACGTGGGCGAGTAGATGAGTTGGTGAGCGAGTGGGCGAGATTGCGCGTGAGTGGATAAGGACGCGAGCGAGTGAGTGAATTGGTAGTTGAGCATGTCGATGTGTAAGTGAGCTGGTGGATGAGTGAATAAGCAGTAGGTGAGTACGTGGGTGTGTAGGAGGGTAGTTGAGTGACTAGGTGAGCGAGTGGAAGAGTGAGTAAGTGGGTGACTGTACACGGAAGGCTATGAAGGAATAGGCGGAGGGGGATGAGTTAACGGGTGAGTTGGAATAGCATGTAGCTGGGTGGGTGAGGAATTGGATGTGCAGGAGTTTGTATCTGGGAAGGCCGCACTAATTGGGTGCGAGATTGCATATGAATGGATAAGGAGATGTGCTAGTAGATGGATCAGTTGGTGAACATGTGGATCTGTAACTGAGATATTGGGTAAGGAAGAGAGCGAGTAGATGAGTACGTGGGTGTGTGGGTGGGTTGCTGAATAGACGAGCGAGTGGAGTGGACAAGTGAGTAGGTGGGTGGCTGTGCACAGGGCAGAACGAGACTAGGTCGGGGAGGGAGTGCTGAGTAAACGGGCGAGAAGGAAGAGCATGTGGGAAGGTGGGCGGGGCCTGTATCTGGGAAGGCCGCACTCATTAGGTGCGAGATTGAGAGTGAGTGGATAACGAAGTGTGCGAGTAGACGAGCGAGTTGATGACCATGTGGATGTGTAACTGAGCTAGTGGGTAAGTGAGCGCGTAGATGAGAACGTGGGTGTGTAGGTAGGTGGCTGAATAGAATGGAGAGGAAGAATGGGTAGGTGGGTGGCTGTGCACGAAGGCAGTAAGAGACTAGGCCGGTAGGCTGAGTAAACGGGCGAGAAGGAAGAGCATGTGGGTGGGTGGGCGGGGCCTGTATCTGGGAAGGCCGCACTCATTAGGTGCGAGATTGAGAGTGAGTGGATAACAAAGTGTGCGAGTAGACGAGCGAGTTGATGACCATGTGGATGTGTAACTGAGCTAGTGGGTGAGCAAGTGACCCCATACATGAGTACGTGTGTGGCTGAATAGAGTGGAGAGGAAGAATGGGTAGGTGGGTGGCTGTGCACGAAGGCAGTAAGAGACTAGGCCGGTAGGCTGAGTAAACGGGCGAGAAGGAAGAGCATGTGGGTGGGTGGGCGGGGCCTGTATCTGGGAAGGCCGCACTCATTAGGTGCGAGATTGAGTGTGAGTGGATAACAAAGTGTGCGAGTAGACGAGCGAGTTGATGACCATGTGGATGTGTAACTGAGCTAGTGGGTGAGCAACTGAGCGCGTAGTGCCGTGTGTGGCTGAATAGAGTGGAATGGAAGAGTGGGTAGGTGGGTGGCTGTGCACGAAGGCAGTAAGAGTCTAGGCCGGTAGGCTGAGTAAACGGGCGAGAAGGAAGAGCATGTGGGTGGGTGGGCGGGGCCTGTATCTGGGAAGGCCGCACTCATTAGGTGCGAGATTGAGAGTGAGTGGATAACAAAGTGTGCGAGTAGACGAGCGAGTTGATGACCATGTGGATGTGTAACTGAGCTAGTGGGTGAGCAAGTGACCCCATACATGAGTACGTGTGTGGCTGAATAGAGTGGAGAGGAAGAATGGGTAGGTGGGTGGCTGTGCACGAAGGCAGTAAGAGACTAGGCCGGTAGGCTGAGTAAACGGGCGAGAAGGAAGAGCAAGTGGGTGAGTGGGCGGGGCCTGTATCTGGGAAGGCCGCACTCATTAGGTGCGAGATTGAGTGTGAGTGGATAACAAAGTGTGCGAGTAGACGAGCGAGTTGATGACCATGTGGATGTGTAACTGAGCTAGTGGGTGAGCAACTGAGCGCGTAGTGCCGTGTGTGGCTGAATAGAGTGGAATGGAAGAGTGGGTAGGTGGGTGGCTGTGCACGAAGGCAGTAAGAGTCTAGGCCGGTAGGCTGAGTAAACGGGCGAGAAGGAAGAGCATGTGGGTGGGTGGGCGGGGCCTGTATCTGGGAAGGCCGCACTCATTAGGTGCGACGCGGCGCGGCGCGCGCATCGAGCGGCGCGCGTGCTCTTATCAGGCGACGGCGCTGGAGGCGGCGACGGAGGGGCGGGGACCGGAAAATGGAGGCGATAAAGGCAACAGGCGGAGGCGCGCCCGCACAGCGCTTGCAGCGCCGCGGGGCGCGGGTGGCGGGAGAAGGCGACGAGGCAAGACAAAGGGCCATCAGCGCCGGGGGCTCTCGCAGCAAACAGGAGGAGTTTTTCGGTGCGGCTGTTCAGCAAACCCTTCCAAATGACGACTACGGTAAATGAGGAATGAAGATAAGAATGGAGCTATGCAATACAAGCCAGAAAAAAACAACAAAAAAGAACACAGAACACAAGTCGCCGCCGTCAATATTTTTATCCACCTCTGACTCTTTGGAAATTGCCCATGAGAACTTACATTCAATATTGTGTAGCAAATTATGCCTGACTTTATTACCTGGGAGGGAATGGACACGGCCACAACTTACAACGGCGGTTGAGTGAGGTGTGAGACGTGAAGGTGCGAGCGGGGGCGAGTCGGCGTGCACAAGCTCCGCTGTTTCCCGCCCCTTCGCGCCCGCTCGCGCGCCGCTGACGAGGAGCGGAGGCGAGATAAGGCGCTCCTGTTGCCTACAGCAGCCGCTGCCGAGTTTGTTATTTCTTAATTGTCCGGCGGCGCTAACGAGGCCTGCGCGCGCCAGATAGCGCCACAGGGCGCAATATCGCCCCGCCACGCCGCTCCACGCCGCGCCACGCCCCTCCTCAGCGCTTTGCAACGCGCTCATGCGCGCGACGCGGCCACGCCGCAGGCCACGCAGACAGCGGGAGGGACGGGGAGAGCGGGAGGGACGGAGGGAGCAGGAAGAACGGAGAGAACGGGAAGGATGGGAAGAGATAGGACGGAGAGAGCGGGAAGGACGGAGAGAGATAGGACGGAGAAAGTGGTAAGGATGGTGAGAGCGGGAGGGACGGGGAGAGCGAGAGGGACGGGGAGAGCGGGAGGGACGGAGAGAGTGGGAAGGATGGAGAGAGCGGGAAGGATAGAGAAAACGGGAAGCACACATAGAGCTGGAGTGACGCATAGAGCGGAAGGGACGGATAGAGCGGGAGGGACGCAGTGATCGGGAAGGACGGAGGGAGCAGAGAGCAGAAGGGACGTATTATTTTCATGTCCTGAACATTATATTAAACTTCCGCTTCCAAGAATCAGAATTGAATTTATAGTTAGTTTGCCCTTGCTATGGGGCTAAGTAGGTGTTTATTTACATGTCTAACAAAAACATATAAAAAGCGAATATTTAAATATCTTCATATTTTAAGAACGCAGTATAATAACCCAAAACAAAGGAATGTAACGAAAGATTTTGATTGGTTAGTAATTCCGGCGCGCCAACTGACAAGGTCATTAGTACCGTAAGTGTAGAGCATGTTTTTTCCCACGGTAGGTGGCGGTAATCCCCCCATCTGGATGGTGAAATCCAGCGCCGGCCTACTTGTCGGCTAGGGGTGTTTTCCGTAACCAGGTATCTCCCACTAACGGGGCACAGCCCCAGCCGGGACATGCTCTAAGCCCCCTACCTGTCTTCCAGTATATGAGGTGGAAGTGTAGTGCATGTAAGTGTGTGTAAGAAAGGGGTGAGAAGAAGATCAGGAAGAGGAAGGAAAGATCCCGAGAGGTCCGGGCCCTTTTGTTTGGATACCGGTCCGGTATTCGCCTGATGTTGATGGGAGAAATCATGGAAAACAGAAGCCGGCCGCTGGAATTCTCCTCCAAATTTATTGCAAGAAAATAGAACATGAATATAGATCAAAAGAATTATCATGATATTGCTGAGAAATCACATGAAGTGTAAAATCAATAATGTCCTTTCCAACATGATTTTGATAATGCACTTTCGATTTTTTCTTATCAGAATATTGGCATCTTTTAAACGTCGGACAAGAGTTCTAATACTTCTTCAAATGCTACTTCATATATTTCATATTTTGTTTGGTTGGAATCGGAAACGTTTCATCAATGTTTTCATTGAAAACACTCCAAATACGAAGCTTTGTGTTTATTTTACTAAAAGGAGTTGTAAGTTTAAACCATCACGAAGATATTACTACACTATCTGCAGTCAGGGCAGCCTCACGATCTGGAGACACATCAAACGTCCATTATTCCATTGAACCAATATAATCTGACTCGCTAGACTTACAGACACAAGAATAAAGAATTACATTCGCAAAAGAATTGGGCTGATCTTTATAATTTCGCCCCCAACGAAGAGTCTACTGCGCGATTTGATTACGCGCGTAAAATCAATAGCGCGCGGGAAAATATTATTCCAAGCGCGGGCGGGACCTCAAGGAGCCCGTGGATGGAGGGCGGCGGTCTTTGTTAGCATTTTTATTGTCGCCGAGTTATCGATGTTTGCGCAGATCCCGCGCTCTTAGCCTTGTTTGCTGTCCAAACGCCCCCAGGGGCTGCGGGGAAACAAGCGAAGATTTCCACGCGAGAAGTCGTCGCCAAGGACGCAATATAAAAGAGGGTGACATGAAAGATGAGCAAGTTGAAGGCAAGATGAAGGAAAATGGATATCAGGTTTGCACTCTGTACTCCGGTCGCTGGTCTCCGAACTGACCAGATTCGATTTTTTTTCCCAAAAATATAGCATATGAAGGGAGGGAATGAGTATTGAAACTTGAACTCAAAAATGCTTTAAAAAATACGCTAAATTGGTTCCATTAACATAACAGGACATAGTGTAAATTTTATTCGACTAGTTGAGACTTAACGTACTAACAGGAGACATCTTTTTCCAATTCGCTGAAACATATCAGTCATCCAGCAGCTGTCCTTAACTCAGTAGTTGCATACTTCACTTTGAAGTTCATGGGACTATTATTTTGCTCAACTATTTTGCAGCCGGTGGAAATTCCAAAGGCCAGAGAACATATTTGTGACTATCCGCGTTAAAACGACATAAACATTTAATTCTACCTCAGTTCTCAGTCTAAAGAGACTGAATTTGCAAATTAAATTAATATAGACAGTGGATTGTGGTGCATCAAAACCTCAGAAAATAAGAGTGTAGTAGGTCCCAGTGTAGTACGCGAAAAGAAGAACTTAGTGTAACAGGTAACGATGAAAAAACTTTTGCACACTTTACCTTCATGTAATTCATAACGAGAGACACGAGTAAGAACACTTGTACGATTAGCTTAAAAAATAAAATAAAATGCTATGTAGTGGGCTGTGAGGAGACTGAAATGCAGAAAACATGCACATTATACTTTGAATTTCCTCCAAAATAAGAGATACGGTGTGGAAACGTTGTCAAAAAGATAAGAGAAGACAAGAAAAAGAAAACAGAGGACAAGAAACGCATGAAAAAGAAAAGAGAAGGCAAAACCTCTTGTGAGTCTAGCCGAAAACATCCACTTTTCCGAGACAGAACGGCGCCTCTCCGAGAAATCTCGACAAGGCTCTTCTATCCCTGGAGCCACAAACTAATTACTCGCTCATTTTAACCCCATCTTTATCGCTATGTTTCGAGTTCTGTGTAAAAGTGTTGTTCCGACGCCGACCGCACGGCGTCAAATAGCGGCGTAAGCGAGGCATGTAATTATTTTTCGAGGGAGAAAGCGCTGTAATATACGTTCACGATGATTTCAACAACATTAGATACAGAGTACAAGCGTGTGATTGTGATCCTTTGTTGAATACATTTCTGTGAAACAAGTTTTTGTGGAAATTATCAACAAAACTATGTATAAAAAGGATGTAATTCAGTCCAACAAAAGCTTACACACGGGAGGTAGCACACAGAACTTAACAGTTGGGGCGTGAAATCCGTTGTGGATGGTGGCTAAAATACAGATGCAAAAATACATTTGTAATTCGTTTAAATAGAAAGTGACAAGATAAGCGATCTGAATTGATGGTGTTTTGACTCTAGAAACAAGACTTTGCTGAGTATCATATTATTTTTAAAAAAACATTTTTCTGTTTTAAAATACATAAAATTATTATATCATTAATACGTAATATAATACTATTAATTACTGACGTTTCGTTATTTCCGAAGAGGCGCTTTTGGGTTTTAAATAAACGCCTGAGAAAAACTTTTTTTGAACACCTCAAGAATAAAGAACTATAATAAACAGATAGGAAAGACTTTCTGAAATCTATTTCGTTTGTTTAATTCCATTTTCATCCACAGCAGTAGCGTACAAGCGCATTGTATATGTATGGGTGTGTGTTAATTGACTTAGCCATCTCCACAGGTGCAGCGATTATCAATCTTATCATTCACAGACTCACCGTTACATTTCTAATTATTGTTACATTGCCACATAGCTACACATAGTTTCCAGATTCGAACTATACCATACTGCAGCACACATCTATTGCATTTGCCTCAAAGTTTAACAATTCTCTTTTGTCGAGATCTTTATGAATGCACAATCAACAGGTTAATGAATGAGACAGTCTAGTATTAGGAATACAATAACTAAATATTATTGTTATTTAAATGCGTTATTTACTTTAGGGAGTGTATTGGATTATTTTATTATTGTTATTTTGTTATCATTAGCAACTACGAAAGTGTTATACTCCATCGCAGACTAAATAAATCTTATTTCGACTAATTAAACCTTAATTATATCGTATTTATTTTCAACTTTTTCTTGTCGAACTTTTTTCTTGTCCTTACCTCTTACTCTGGTGCACTCAGTGTTGAATTATTTTTTCGCCTGCCCTATTCACAACTGCTCTTTCCTTTTTTTCTTTGTATATTTATTTTACGGTTTTAGTTGTCTTGCTCCACCGGTGATTGCGCTTTCACCCCTACCTCATCCTGTCCAAGCACGTCCTTCTCCTTCCCCAGGACCCCAGCGCCAACCCTGTCCCGTGGGCGTCCCCGGTCAGCAGAGCAGCCTCCAGACACGAGGGGGAAAGTGTAGCTCCTCAACAAGGGACACATCCCCCCTCCCGCTGCCTCCTTTAATTAACGGGATTAAAAATTTCCTCGTCACAGCCAGGTGCCGCCACCTAGAGGAGTTTACCTTCAACTTGGAATTACTCTCACTAACTAAGGCCAAATTAAAAAGTCTTGAGCGCCGGCGGCGGCGGCAGCCACGACGCTGGCGCGACCGTTCCGCCGGCCAACGCCCGCGGTCCATCGCTCCCCACCCACTACCGCGTGCCCACGCAAGGGCATCCGTGCCCATCGCTTCCCACCACTGCCTCTGCTCACATCTCAGCCCTATGCCAACCACCGACCGCCGACAACAACGGCATCACAGGTACCGTTACAACGAAGAACACACACACACACACACAGAACAAAATCAACTCAGGCGTTCCTCCGCACAACCCCAACTGCGAACCACCTACCCCTGACAACAACAGCATTACAGGACCCGTCACCACGAAGAACACACACACTCACACACACAGAGAACAAAATCAACACAGGCGTTCCACCGCACAACGCCAACTGCCAACCACTCGTCACCCACCGCCGACTACCCCACCAACCACCATCACCTACTTCCGGCCACCCTCTACTCACCATCACCCCACTTACCTCTATCCACTAACATCCACTGTCCCAAACCTTACCACCCACCATCACCCTCTTCCACCTACTTCACCACCTACCGCACGGCGTCCCGAAAGGAAATTAGCAGCGGAACATCGCCTCGCAGTCGCTTGCGCATGCGCAAACAGCGGGGCAGGCGCTGTGGAAGAATGGGGCTCATTGCCGCTCATTTCGAGTCGCCCGACACTCGCAGCGTCAGATGTCGAAAGCGGAAAATGAGATGCAATTCACAGAAAGTAAGAAGCGGAACAAACATTTGCTATTTCATTGCAGCAGAGAATCTTGTGTTTTCTTTGAATCTAAAAGTGAAGAATTACATTAATTATTTATAAGTGGACTATTACAAATAAAGTGCATTTGTCTCTTCTTTATTACGTTC
The DNA here is from genome assembly GCA_011170035.1 of Teleogryllus occipitalis. Taxonomy (NCBI): domain Eukaryota; kingdom Metazoa; phylum Arthropoda; class Insecta; order Orthoptera; family Gryllidae; genus Teleogryllus; species Teleogryllus occipitalis. The sequence goes on from BLKR01008110.1 coordinate 13,650, forward strand.
ATAACCTTCACAAATATAAGAAAGATTTCTTCTTTATTTTACTACTTTTCTATTTTATGGCTCTCCTGGATCTTCCTCCTCTTTCTATTACGTTTCAAATACATTTCTCTATAAATGATTTAACAAAAACGAAGGAGACTTGAGAATAATATGCCAACCTTTTTTTCTATTCACTGCGATGAGCTTCGAGAAAAAGAAATTGCTGCTCTGCTTCTTTTCAGACTTGTCATCCCCTGAGATCATCAGTAACCAACAGTGCTAATCAAATAACCATTAAGACAACGCAAATATACACTCACATACCATAGGAAATCGAACTTTAAAAAACAACAACAACAAAGATGTTTTAATAATATTCACTGATTTCCGAAAACCAACTTCAGCTCGACAATCACCACATTCATATTGATCCATTTCCTTGACCCGTTCATTCTCGTTGGTGTTTTCCTGCCTTTCACTTCTCTTTTATATCCTCATCAATTATCACCTTTCATCCTCACCGCCGCCTCTCCTCGCAGTCGCTCCCGTCTCACGCAGCTTGGCGCCCGGCCTCACCAGCCCCGCCCCCACGCTGCCGCGGAGTCACGGCTCGCGAGGCGCCAGCCCCGGGGCGTCGGAAACAAAGCGTTCCGACCCCGCCCCACCCAGCCCCGCCCAGCCCCGCCCAGCCCCACCTTGCGCCGTCCCGCCCCGGCTCCCCCGCCCCGAGCGGCGGGTGAAACAATCGCGGAGGCGCGCCCATTGTGAAAAATCGCGACTTAATGAACACAAAAGAGGGGCTCCGGGGGAATCAATTGCGCACGACGTCCTCCACAGGTGCTCTCGTCCCGGACGCGCCCTTGTCAGCGCCCCACCCTCGCCTGCCCCGCCTGCCGCCTTTACATTCGTCTCCGTTTCCGCCCTCGACAGCGGCGGCGATCCCACCCTCTTCTTCGTCCCTATCTTCTTCTCCTCTACGATCTTTGCCCGGTCTAAACCCTCCCCCTGCATCCGTCTTGGTACTCTCTCTTGCTCTGGTGCCTGACGCCACCCAGCCTCTGCTCGTCCCATTCTCCCCTCCTGTCATGTTGTCCCGTCGTCTCAGCCCTCGTCCCCATTCCCCTCCTCATTCCTGTGCCCGATCTCTTCCCACCCCGTCCCCGTCACAACTCCTCAGCCCCGTTTCTGTTCCTTCTCCAACCTCACACTGCCCTCATATCATCGCCCACTCTGTTACATCCCGAAACTCGTCCCTGTCCTCATCTTGGTCACCATCCTTCCCCGCCCCACCCTCGTCTCCGTACCCTTTCTCGCCCCTGTCCTCGACCATATTTTCTAAATCTCCTTTCACCCCATCCTTCGTTTCACAATCTGCCCTCTAGCCATCCGGAGTCTCCGCTCTCAATCATGCACCCATTCAATCACAATTCCCACCCACACTGGCCTGAGTCCTCACTCTCACCCACACATCCTCACTGTCGACTGCGCCCTCAACACCAACTTCGTGGCCGACGGTTGTAGTCTCTAGACCAGCCACCCCGTGTGTCACTTCTGAAATATCGCCTAACACCCGACAGATCTAATTCTACAGACGTTGACCTGGTCTATGGGATTGTGCAATGTACGAATATTTGGCATTGAAGGTTTGGAGTCTTCAGAGAATTACAGTTTTTGTTGAATATTCAATTTTTGGACTCATTTTGAATGACATGCTTTCTGATTTGGCAAAGAAGTTTCTCTTCTGGATTCTGTAATAGATATAAAAAGACATTTGTCGAATATCTTTGTTTCCCCTAGCATCTCAAAACTATTTTGTAATTATTCTATCTTCATTATATTTATAACGATGTACATCCTCACACATCTGATCTCTATTGAGAAGGAAAACTTTTGAGTAGAGAAGATTTTAGTTCCCGTAAATTAAGCTAAGGAAAGAAAAAAATTACGATTATTATTTTGCGCAACGCTTCAAGCTGTTAGAATATAATCATTGCTTTATGTAGCGGTCGCTTTCCAAATGCCAATCACTCAACATGATGAGGTCCACCGGGAGCGGAGCACCAAACACGTGCAGGAAGGGATGTTACCGCGCTACTTCATACCGACACAATCGACGGCTTCGTTCGGTGGAGTAAATGCTGCGAAATACAATCATGTTGTTGGTTTTGTTAAGCTCCGTTACATGTAATAGTGCCAGGCGTTCGGCAGTGTTTACAGTCGAAACAATACAAGCGGTAATGATCATTGTGAACGAGGTTAACTTGTGCGATGATCAATGCTTTAATGCAGTAAAGTATTGTCCCTGCCAATTCATGTGTACAGAGCACAGCACAGCATTTTTGGATGACGATTTATTCCGTAATGTGTTCGCAAAGTTAATATTACTAACATATTTTATTCACACTTCCACCTTTTGCCAGGAAAGACTTCTCCAAACATTTGTTTTATTATTACGTAATACATATCGTTATAAATGTATTACTAGTATTATTTTTGAACTGCAAAAACGTTTGCGGATGTCAAACAACAAAGGAAGTATCAAAATGTAAGCGCTATCAAATAGCATCTTCAATACATAAATATTCATGTCTTTTTAAAAACCGCACCTAAATTACGCAGGCGTAAATGCAATACTCGAAAACATGCGAAAGGTCTGTTTCTTGACTTCAAACATGTGTAACTCACCATGAATAATAGAATATGCGTAATGTTGGCGTCTGCATCTATTCTCCCGGACGCCAGTATCATATGGATTATAGGAAGTCGCGTCCGCTACGCATGTGCCATATGAGTTATGACTTTGAACGTCATTAAGACGATATAGAGCAAGTGATAACGGTCGTGTGCCGTTGAATATTTTTCCTAATACCACCTACTTATACGAAAAACATCATTTAAATTAGAAATAACTTTTCTTGCCACAGAGGTTTCAATACGCCACCTTTACCTAACATCTCGTTGGAGTCCAATGATCTTAACAGACACCCGGCGGCCGTCTGTTAAATTTAGCAATGGTGAAGACAATATAATAGGGCAGTATAACGATAAATAATTTTGAATACATAGAAACATGTTTTCGTCCTGATATGCATATGAGAGAGATACAGAGAGAAGGTCTGAGAGAAAGAGAGACAGGGAAAGAGAGACAGAGAAGGAGAGACAGAAAGATAGACTGAGAAAGAGAAACAAAGAAAGAGAGACAGAAAGATAGACTGAGAAAGAGAAACAGAGAAAGAGAGATAGATAAAGAGAAACAGAGAGAGTGACAGAGAGACGGAGAGAAAGAGAGAGAGTCACAGAGAGAAAGAGAGTCACAGAGAGAAAGAGAGAGAGTCACAGAGAGAAAGAAAGAGAGTCACAGAGAGAAAGAGAGTCACAGAGAGAAAGAGAGAGAGTCACAGAGAGAAAGAGAGAGAGTCACAGAGAGAAAGAGAGAGAGTCACAGAGAGAAAGAGAGAGAGTCACAGAGAGAAAGAAAGAGAGTCACAGAGAGAAAGAGAGAGTCACAGAGAGATATAGAGAGTCACAGAGAGATATAGAGAGTCACAGAGAGATATAGAGAGTCACAGAGAGATATAGAGAGTCACAGAGAGATATAGAGAGTCACAGAGATATATAGAGAGTCACAGAGATATAGAGAGTCACAGAGAGATATAGAGAGACACAGAGAGAGAGACACACAGAGAGAAAGAGGCACACAGAGAGTGAGACAGAGAGAAAGAGAGAGAGAGACAGAGAGAGACACAGAGAGAGAGACACACACAGAGAGAGACACACAGAGAGAGAGACACAGAGAGAGAGAGACAGAGAGAGAGACACAGAGAGAGAGAGACACAGAGAGAGAGATACAGAGAGAGAGACACAGAGAGAGATACAGAGAGAGATACAGAGAGAGACAGAGAGAGAGACACACAGAGAGAGACACACACAGAGAGACACACACAGAGAGACACACACACAGAGACACACACAGAGAGACACACAGAGAGACACACACAGAGAGACACACACAGAGAGACACACACAGAGAGACACACACAGAGAGACACACACAGAGAGACACACACAGAGAGACACACACAGAGAGAGACACACAGAGAGAGACACACAGAGAGAGACACACAGAGAGAGACAAGCAGAGAGAGAGACACAGAGAGAGAGACACAGAGAGAGAGGGAGAGAGAGTGTGCCCCAAACTTCCAACTGACTAACTCATCCCGCAAGGCACCGCAAAGACGTGGCTGAAAATCTGGGCGAGGCGTGCGTTTTCGCGCGGCGCCTTTCGCCTTTCACTGCTTTGCCAAATGACGGCGGCGGCGTCAGGAAGCCGGCGGGGGCGGAGACACAAAGAGAGAGACACAGAGAGACACACAGAGAGAGAGACACAGAGAGAGAGACAGAGAGAGACACAAAGAGAGAGACACAGAGAGACACAGAGAGAGAGAGAGAGACAGAGAGGGACACAGAGAGAGGCAGAGAGAGAGTGTGTGTCTCAAACTCCCAACTGACTGACTCATCCCGCAAGGCACCGCAAAGACGTGGCTGAAAATCTGGGCGAGGCGTGGGTTTTCGCGCGGCGCCTTTCGCCTTTCACTGCTTTGCCAAATGACGGCGGCGGCGGCGTCAGGAAGCCGGCGGGGGCGGTGGCGCCTGCAGGCGAGCTGCCAAGTGCGAGCGGCTTCCTGCTGCCGCACGCCTCCGCCGCCTCGCAACTTGCGCCGCCTCCGCCGCCGCCGTAACAATTAAGTTTACACGCACCGCGCGCCGCGCGCCGGGCGTCGGGACGCGTCGCGGGCGTCGGCGGCGCCGCCGCCCTGCAACTTCCGGCGCCGCGCACAAAGGAGGCGCCCGCGGGCGGGCGCACCTGCGGGGGACGCGCGGGGCGAGGGGCTCCCGGGAGTACATCACGCGGGCGACAGGCCGGCGGAGCAGAAGCAACACCCAGCAGCTCCACGCGGAAGACACTCGCAGAGGAGCAGGGCTGCTCTAGACTGGAGATGGTGCCTGCACCCGACGTCCAAGGAAAAACGCCAAGGCAAAAACACCCAAAGGAGAGCTAGTCCAAAAATCTAGGTTGCCAAAGTTTATACTAAAAATAAAAATCAAAAGTAATAAAATATTCTTCTGTGAAGAATCTGTGAGGCCATTCCAAATGGTACAACTCCACGTATCCAAAATATTTTTATTTGTAATTTGTAGTCAATATTTTAATCAAATTATTGACTACAAACTAAAATATTTAATTTGTAGTCAATAATATTCATAATCATCATTTTCAACCAGTCTTGGAGTGATATACAATTTCAAGCAATAAGAGAATCGTTGCAAGTAAAATTTTATGTTGCGTTATCTATAAATATGGTACTACCTCATAATCTGTGCACTTCTGATCAAAGTAACAAATATCTTGTGTGTAAGATAATTGAAATGATTAAACATTCAGTAAAAATACAAAGGTTTTCTTCATTCGGCAAAAAAGATGTAGAAGAATAAATGTATTTAAAAACAGAAGTGAAGATACCTAATAATAGGCAAAATTTCAAATTTCAAGCAATGAATAACGAACTAAATATCACACAATTCGTAATCAATGTAATATATCACATTTAGAGAAAATGTAAATAAATTACATAAATTGAAATAATAGAATTGCAATTTTCAAATAAAAATATAAAATATTGATATAATAATACCAGAATAAACTAATTTTGAAACATGTGAAAATATAGTCATTAAGGGGGTTTGATAATAATGTTATTTACGAATGAATTATTTTTGCTAGTAAATATAGTCAATTTACCCAAGAATGGCTTACAAAAGTTTGTTTATTAATATGTAAACCACGAAAAACGTTAGCTGAAATAGATAAATATACGAATTTTGTACGATATCCTCCAAAGAAACTCATTGTCTTAATGTGACTGCTGTTAAAGACACATGTAACTAGTATTAACCAAAAAAAGTTCATGGTATTAGCAGCAAAATACAATTTTCAGCTGCGAATGAAAGATATTGATTTCTCGAATATGCGCACAAGAATAACGATATTAATTACAACTCTTCTATTCTAAAGGCATTCAAATATTTTTACAGAACGAGGCCAAGAAAAAAATTTCTTCATAAATTATGGTTAACATAATTCATTTCATCATTTCTCAACACTTACGGTCTCTCATAGCGGATAGTCCTGGGTCTCCGGGTTGAGATGACTTCCGGTAAAGCAACCAGGAAAGTACACAGCATTCACATCCGTGGAGCCCTCGCTTCGGAAGAGTAGCAGCTAATGAAGCGGCGCCCTGCCCCGCCCATCCCGCGGGCGGCGACACCGAAAATAAGCTGCGCTGAGTAAGTGGAAGCAAACAGCGCCGCGGGCGAGAGTATTTAGTGGGCCGTCGCGCGTGTTTACGCCTGGCGCACCGCGGCCTCGTAAACATTTGTAAACAGCGGCAGCGGCAGCGAACCTGGCGGCGAGAGTGGGAAAAAGCGAGCGGTGCAGGTGCGGGGGCGAAGACGCCGCCGTTCGCCACGCCACGAGGAAAGAGCCCCCGACCCCAGCCAGCCTTTGTGATTCCAAGCTCGAAACCCCTCGACGTCAATGATATTTGTTTGATCTACGGTGTCCGGGTCGAGCCGCGTCTGTGTCGTGGTGGCTAAAGTTTCGATCAGCATATTGTAACGCATTGCAAACGGACCTCGCTACAGTCAGGAAGTCTAGCGCCGCGCACACGCGGATTCGATGGTATAACGATAAGCGTACCGGACTGTTGTGCCCGAGTTTGCGGGTTCAAACCCGATGGAAGCCGTGGATTTTTATGGGCGAAAAAATCCTTCGTACGCCTTTCTTTGGAGGGGAAGTAAAGCCGGCTGTCCCATGTAGTAGATTTACTGCATGTAAAAACTCCTCAAGCCTAAAAGAAGCCTCCGAGCAAAATTGAGATCCGCCTGTTTCGTCGCCCAAGATAATACCTCCTTTCTCCGCTAGGTGGTGAAAGGAGCGTAGCGAAATTTGCGTGGTTAGACGGAAGAACGGACCTGATGGCCCGAGCTCGCCACGTAAAATAAGGCCTAAACTAAACTAAACAGACGCTGAATCCTTAGGATTTGGGCTTAGACAGACGCCGTTAGGGTGTCGCAAGCGGGCGGGGGCTGAAAAGGCCCGGAACGCAGCTGTATTACGTTTCAAAAGTATTTTGGAATCTTCTCAGAATTGTAGGAACTAACAGCAGCCAGGTGTAATGGCCGGACCGCGTGGCGTCACGGCGATCACGTGACGTTGCTTGTCGCGCGAACGCGAGTAAGACGTCGCGAGTCCCGTGGGCTGAGAGAGTAAAACTCACAGCGAGAGTCTAGGTGGGTCTTCGAGCAGAGCCGGAGACCTCGTGCGGATGCACAAAACTTACGTCTGGATGGGGCGTTGGCGTGCGATGTTCCTGGGGCAACCCGTGTGTCAGGAAACCTTAGTGGAACGTCAGCTCCACTTGTCAAGTGGTCGTACGCTGTATGCGTAGGTCTTTGATTAGTGGTGAGAGTCAATCAGAGTTCAACAAAAATTAGACCTGCGTCATTTTTAAGCTTCCTTTGCTCTATCTGAGAAAAATATTAATCAAAAAATTGGGAGCCACTTTTTGGAAAATTTTGAAAATGTTATTAAGATTTCATATTAAGTATCAATCACAATCCGTTTCACATTTTCCAGGTGTAGAGTTCGGTCAAATCAATCGGAATTCAGTTAGAAAGAGAAACAGATACAGGTAGAAACGCAGGCAGGCGATTGGTCGAAAAACACATTTTTCGTTATCAATGACCCACAAAGAATGGATTCTTATTGCGCTACACGTCAAAAGAAGTAATTCACAGCATATACGAATAAGAATTATCCACTTTTTTGATATTAGAGTCCCACAATACGAGTTTTGGGGGAAATATAGCTACTATCGGTAGCAGTATCACAATACTTTTTCATTACAACGTAAGAACGTAGTAAAGAGAATGGAAAAAATTGAACGAAAAACTTGTAACTAATATCTCACTATTTATTACAAAGTGAGTTATTTAACTCAACACGAAAGAAAATTGCAATGCAATACGGGAATAATTCGTAAGACAACAAAAATTCTAAGATATACGTAACAATATTCTTACTTTGAAATTTGGAAATTTATTCATCCAACGGCAGGACGTTGACAGCAAAAAGTTCCGAGTCCACAGAAAGATACATACCTGCAACAAAGAAAGGGAAGGTTAGACTATTCAATATCATCAAAGATAATTCGTGGCGCCATCAGTCAAAAATGATTTTTTATATTCCATTTCGTAATAGTTTTTCGGCTGATAGATTTACTAGGTAATGAGGTCTTCAATGATCAGCTTTCACGGACCTTGTAATCAATACATTGCCTTTTATGTGCTGTCCTGATTTTCAAAGAGAAATGCCTTACAATTCGCAATGAATTTTACCCTTATTAAATTAATTTATTTCATTAATTCTATTTGGATATAACTAAGTCAACGTCATATTTTCATATTCAACATCGAGTAAAAAATCTATTTTATTTCTAAATACTTGATATCAAAAATTGGAAACTAAACCATATCTTTATATAATTTTGATCAAAATGTGAGTTAGTTGTCTTGTGGGTACGACAATGTTGTTAAAATTTATGATTATGACATTGTAACACCTGTACCACATGATTTAAAAATAAATTCATTTGCTGTGGATCGCTTTACTTTTATTTCACATTCCTGCCGGAAGGTCCCCAAACTATCCTGGCCTAACACTCCCAAGAACGCGAAGTCCCAATTTTAGCGAGCAACGGCGTAGGCGAGGACGAAAGCGCTGAGGGCTTCGCGTCGCTGCCCCGCACTGTTCTACGAGCCTCTACGCAACGGGGGAAGCAGGGAAACTTAAACTCTCGCGCGAGGGCTGACCTTCAAGGGCGCGCGGCGGGTCGTCACGTGCGCCTGCATTATGCAGCACGTAATCCACGTTCTAATGACTTCCGCCCCGCGCCCCCTCCTCTCGCTGCTCCCGCCGCACACACCGCCACAGCCGCCCTCGCCAGAACCCCCGCCGCCCTCACCTCCAACACCGTCACTATCGCTGCGTCCACCGTCCCCGCCATCACACCCGCCTTAGGCTTCAGCCCCGCCACTCTCGCCGCATTCGTTCCCTCCCCGCCGCACTCTCCGCGCCAGACGCCCACGCCAGCACCATCGCCGCCCTCACCTCCAACACCGTCACTATCGCTGCATCCGCCATCCCCGCTGTCCTAACCGTCTCTGCCGACCCAACAGTCCCCGCCGCTCTCGCCGCCACCCTCTCCATTGGCTCGAGGCACGCCACGCCGCGTTCGCCTCTCCCCGCCGCACCCTCTGCCCCAGCCGCCCTTGGCTTCACCACCGCCATCGCCGCGATCCCCGCCACTTTCGCCGCGTTCGCCGTCTCGCCGTCCCAACCGTCCCGTCGCCCCCACTCTTGCCATGTGCGCTCTCGAGCCCCACACGCTCACCACGTGCGCCATCCCCGCCGTCCCAACCGTCCCCGCCACCCATTCACCATCTCCGCCACTCTCACTGCGTCCGCCGTCCCCGCCGTCCTAACCACCCCACCCTCATCTCTAGCCCCACCACTCTCACTGCGTTCGCTCCCTCCCCGCCGCCCCCCACCGCCCCCCACCGCCCCCAAACGCCCACGCCAGCATCCCATCCGCTCTCACCTCGAGCCCCGCCACTCGCCTCACTCCGACCCAACCATACCCACGACCCACGTCCCCGCCTCCACCGCCGTAGCTTCTCAAGATGCCTTCCCCATCATCGCCCACGCCACCCCTACCATTCCTTTTCACTCTTCCAAGTCGTTTCACCTCGCCACACACACACACACACATGCGTTCTCACTTCCCTCACCGCTCGACCCCGCCCGTGTCTTTTCTGCCTTGTCTTCCTCCGTGAAGCAGACCTTCCTCGCTAGCCCCTCCCCCCCACTCATCTGTCCGTCCTCACCACCCCTAGTCCCTCACCTCCCATTGACTCCACCCCTGTTGCGCGCCTTGCAAGCACGCGACCCCTCAGCCCCTGGTCGCTAGAGAGCTTACGAAGGAAGACTGACCGCCGCAACCCAGCTTCTAAACGACGCCGCACGACGCACTTTTCACAAGCGTTCAATGGCGCACACTCACAAATGAAGAGCAAGCATTCAAAAGGTGACATGTCCATTTGGTAAAAAATTAGTTCTGTTGTTTTTACCTAGAATATTATTTCCAGAAAGAAACCTAAGATGTCTTACAATACATTAAGTGTACTCTATTCGTTGAGTTAAAGACAGTGTTGAAAAGTGCAATATTTGGGCTACGTTTTTCATTTTTATTAGAAAAGAGTGAAGTGGACATGGCACGGTCATTTAATGGAGTGCATTGCATGCCAAAAATGTTTGCAACAACGTAAGCCTACATTCCTAGGGCTCAGCTTACTTTATGATACAGTACTAAAGTTTTAAAGAAAAGTACATAGACAAAAATTATATTCATTTTAATGTGAATGGAGACCCATTCAAAAAGGAGAATGTCATGCTTTAGGAAAGAAACCAATGAAGAATATCTATTATCAAAGAAAGATATTTCAGATTCTTTAGTGACAATTTCAATTAGTACTCTTTTGAAACATCAACTACTATAATGAATCATCTACTGATATTATTGGGTTTGTTCACCCTTCAACTACAAATACGTAACGAACATTAACAATATTTTTAAATAAATATAAATTTCTAAAATGTATTCAATAGAATCATTCACTAAAATCATTAAATTAAATCAACAAATAATGTTGAAATTATGTGCTTGCAAAAGAATCCAGGTTTATAAACTTATCGACCTCTTTATTTGCATTGCATCATATGTAGTAAGTCTCCCGTGTGCATTTCATCAAAATCAAGATCAAGAAAGACAGAGTTTACTCGACTGCTATCTTGATACGACATTCATTTTAAAGGTTTACTTCCAGCATGCCCTGACACAGTCATCCGAGCTACAATAAAGGTATGCAGGTAATGGTCCGAGCATTTTTCAATGAAGTCTACACACAAAAAAAAAATTTCCCCAAATGCAAACTTCCGGAGAGTACATGGTTTTAACTTCACAATATTAGTTTGTCCCCTTGTGGGAGTAACAATCTCCCCGAAACCCTTTGGTGAATATTGTGCAAACGGACACAAGGTAAGTTATCAATATTCTAAGAATTTGAATAGTAATATTTTTTTTTAATTTCAGGTCGCACACGCAAACAATATCTTATTTTAGAACAAAAACTAAAGCAAATAAACCTTCAGAGAAAAGGAGGACAGTGCCTCCCGAGAGACAACTCCCCAAGACAAATGTTTTAATCGGTGTTCGTGTAAGGAGGCCCACTAATCTTGCGCTTGTTCCCTTCATTTATCTTCCCGCGGCGCCCCTTGTGTTGACACGACAATAAGACCACCGCCGCAGGCCCTGGCCTGGCCTGGCCTGGCCTGGCCGGGCGCTGCTATCGGCTGCGCGAGGCGCGGGGGCGGCGGGGGAGAGAATATTTCTGACAAGCCCCGATGGCGGCGCCTAAAAAGCAGCGGCCCCGCGGGGCGAGCGCCGAGACGCGGTCCCCTGGGCCCCGCCCCCTCGCCCCCCCTACCCTGCCCCCCGCCGCAAGACAAACGACGCGCGCCAAGACCGCGCCCTCGCCCGCTCGCCCGACCCAGCGCTATTTGCTTATTCGCCCTCAGCTCCGCACCCCGCCCCGCGCCGCCCCGCGCCGCCCCGCGCCGCCCCGCGCCGCCCCGCGCCGCCCCGCCCTCTACCGTCGAGGAAGGAGATGCGCAGGGGAGTTGTACGTTCCCAACGCAAGCAGCAAGGGAAAAGTGCGGCTCCAGTGAATCTGCACATCCTTGCCCCTCAAGGACAGGAATAGACTAACTGGACGTGTGCAGGAGACACGCAGGAAACAGGCAGACCATCACGTCTACGACTAAAAAAATAGGGATAGTCACGGTATTCAGCAGGTGTCTGATAGCAATTTATATGACAAGTAGGGAATCGAAAGTCTCGGACAAAATATG